>CM040400.1:80204335-80465906 GCA_022702515.1 Ilyophis sp. 1 JC-2022 | reverse complement strand
ATCACAAGATGAAGAATTGTTTGAGTTATGGATGATAGGGACACAAACACAGACAGACACGCACAGCCAGGAGCGAAAACAATACCCCCTGCTTGTACTACGCGCAATAAGCCAGCCGTCTCTCACAGCAGCGTTCTCTAAATGAGTGCCATGACTAGCTTCCCCACAGAATGAAGCTGTCCTGGGTCCCATCAGGCCAGCAAGCCACGATGTTGAGCAGCACATCATATCACGTATCACGTAGCTGCACATTGATGGAGTGATGGTCCTGTATATTCATACGCAAACGCATCATCGGATGGAGCCCTGATGTGTGTGTCCCAGTGAGCAAAAACCGGAATCTAGACGTCCAGAGGGGTGGGAACAGTGCCTCAGAGAGATGGGCAATTAGCTTCTTTTAGCTTTGCACAGAGGAGGCGCGGGATGGGGGTACAGGGTTAGAGAGGGGGTACAGGGTTAGAGAGGGGGTACAGGGTTAGAGAGGGGGTTCAGGGGTACAGGGTTAGAGAGGGGGTTCAGGGTTAGAGAGGGGGTTCAGGGTTAGAGAGGGGGTACAGGGTTAGAGAGGGGGTTCAGGGGTACAGGGTTAGAGAGGGGGTTCAGGGTTAGAGAGGGGGTACAGGGTTAGAGAGGGGGTACAGGGTTAGAGAGGGGGTACAGGGTTAGAGAGGGGGTACAGGGTTAGAGAGGGGGCACAGGGTTAGAGAGGGGGCACAGGGTTAGATAGGGGGTTCAGGGTTAGAGAGGGGGCACAGGGTTAGAGAAGGGGTTCAGGGGTACAGGGTTAGAGAGGGGGTTCAGGGTTAGAGAGGGGGCACAGGGGTACAGGGTTAGAGAGGGGGTACAGGGTTAGAGAGGGGGCACAGGGGTACAGGGTTAGAGAGGGGGTTCAGGGTTAGAGAGGGGGTACAGGGTTAGAGAGGGGGTACAGGGTTAGAGAGGGGGTACAGGGTTAGAGAGGGGGTACAGGGTTAGAGAGGGGGCACAGGGTTAGAGAGGGGGCACAGGGTTAGATAGGGGGTTCAGGGTGAGAGAGTGGGTGCCGGGTTAGAGAGGGGGTACAGGGGTACAGGGTTAGAGAGGGGGCACAGGGGTACAGGGTTAGAGAGGGGGTACAGGGTTAGAGAGGGGGTACAGGGTTAGAGAGGGGGCACAGGGGTACAGGGTTAGAGAGGGGGTACAGGGTGAGAGAGGGGGCACAGGGGTACAGGGTTAGAGAGGGGGCACAGGGTTAGAGAGGGGGTACAGGGATAGAGAGGGGGTACAGGGTTAGAGAGGGGGTACAGGGTTAGAGAGGGGGCACAGGGGTACAGGGTTAGAGAGGGGGTTCAGGGTTAGAGAGGGGGTATTGAAGACGACAGACGGTTTAAATGGGAAAGCCCATATCTCTTTCTCTGAACAGTCTCTCCCTCCCTCTCTCATCACTTCCTCCTGCTCTTCATCTTCTTCACGCTCTTCATCTCCTTCATTCTCTGATCTCTTCCTCTTTTTCTGCCTCTCCCCCCCCCCACTCTAAAATAAAAAATAATCCCTCTCTCCTGTCTCTCTCCCTCTATCGTCTATCTTTTCCCTTCGCTCTCAAATTCTAATTTCCATTTCTCTCTCTCCTTCCTTTTGTTTGCCTTCTCCCTCTGATCTGATGTCTCTTCCTCCCTCCATCTCCCTCCTCTATCCCTTTCCCTCACTTTCCCTGATAAATGTATTTTCTCTCTCTCTCTCTCTCGCTCTCTCTTTCTCTCTGCTTTGTTAGTCCATGCTGAAGGTTTCCACAGTGGCCTTTTGGCTTTAATGTCCTCAATTCCACATTCAGATAGACAGCCAGCCGGAGCCATTACGGCTCTGACACACTGGTCTGGAGCCCAAATGCACTCCTGCTCCAGAGTGAGGCTCAACCCTTCCTGACCCCAGAGCAGTACCCACACATTTCTCTCTCTCACTCCTCTATTGTATTGTATATGCGGGACACAGTTCCATACCATTTAATTGATGCCATGAAATTTGATAACAATGCGATAATTACACTTTTTGAAGAAGTTTTTACACTGATGATACAATGTAAAAACATTGACACTGCCGCCACGCAATGTCCTGATGGCAGCAGGCAGGCAGCAGAGAGAGAGAGAGAGAGAGAGAGAGAGAGAGAGAGAGAGAGAGAGTATTTTGCTGGCAGCGGGGGTATGAAAGCTGTTATCTGCGAGACTGAAGCCTGATTCGGGGGTTTAGGATTAATGAAGCCTGCCTCGATTTAGCGTGCCTGTTTCTAGGGTGACTGACACCAGCAAATGAGCATTCATCACTATTGCAGAAAGGATTTAGTCCCAACAATTTCATTGAGATGTGTGGGGATACATTGGATGGGTGATGGGTCCAGACAAAATATTGCTCGATAATGTGCTTTTTCTCGCTCTCTCACACACTTACACACAAACACACACATGCAGCCACACGTACAAATTGTCAGATATTTAAAGCAGAAACACTATTTAACTCCCATTACTCTTTGAATTTATATTCACCCAGCAAATAACATTCATGTTGTCAACGTGAAGTCATGCTCTTTGCACATCACATCGTAATATCAAAATCACACAGCCAAGGGAGCGCTACAGAACCGGCCTGGTGATGTCAGCCAGAAGTGACTGACAGCTCCATTAATCTCCACCCCCAGCTCATGTAGGAAGGAAGAATGATCGTTAGGCCCAATAAATCCTGCCAATTAGTAATGATGGCGCCCCCCCCCCCTTAAGAGCTGTTGCATTAAAGTGTCAGAACCAGGACAGCCAGAGCCAGCCACTGTTTGCTACAAGGGTGTGTGGTGCAGGCAGGTAATGATCCGCATGGACATTGGAATCCATTTGCCAGCTGGAGCTCTGCCAGGGGTATGGCGGTTTTAAATGGGGTTCCGTGGATTTCATGTGCTGTACGTCTTCTCAACAACACACCAGGTGCCCACAGGCTACGGGATATATTCTCAGTGAAAGACGAGGCTCTCTTCCGGTTGGTGGTAGTTCCCTCACATAGCGCTGTGTGGCTTGTACTATGTAAAATAGTCACTGGTTCTCCTCTAGGATTCTCTGTGGTCTGTAGGGTATAAAATAGTCACTGGCTCACAGACAAATGCATTCAAGTCGTGCACACTTCAGCTGCTATCCCTTTAAGCTCAGGATCGATTTTCATTTGCCAGAAAACATATCATTTGATTTGTAGTTTATTGTCCTACTGGTATTGCACAAAGAGATCAGCTTATATCACCAAATAATTATTATCTCTTCTATATAAAGCAGCTAAAAGAAGACTTATCATATGCACAGTGATATAGGACTCAGAAAGAGATAAATGCTAACTGGTGTCATTATTTATCTCAGTAGGAAAACATAGGTGCATTGTTATTCTAAAAGAGCACTTTATACCCTTTCTATTAATAATACATTCAAAAAGACTGTCCATATTATGATAGAGATTAATTAATAGAGGATAAATAATAGATCAGACCAAAGGTTTCTATTAGCAGTCATGGTTTGTGGATGGGGAATATCAACGTATTGCTCCCTGCAGGAGTCTGTGATGTGTGAACGGTCCAGGTTTCCCCCACCTGCTCCCAGCACCGCTAATTACCCCCCAAACGCACCTAAATGCCACCCCCAGCACCACATACAGTCCACGCGGGGGTGACCTATCGATGTGGCATTTCGTCTGCACCACCGCATTGACACTACCGCTGGAGTTTTAATTACACATACACACACACGTGTGCACAGACACGGAGGGAGAGGAGTGGTCTGGTGCCATGGTGGGTGTGTGTTTTATTCCCGCTGCTCGTGGCCAGCTGGCTCAGCAGCCAATGTATGGCCCATAGGGTCTCTGAAAACCTTTAACTGAAGGACCCTTCTCTCCAGCTCACTCTTTGATCTCATTGCTATTTCCACAGCTGGACTGAGACCATTTCTGAGAGTGTGTGCACGTTCACCATTTTATCTGTTTCCCTCTCCCCCTCTTCCATGCTCCGCATCTTTCTTTCTCTGTCTCAGAAACAGACGGACACATCAATATTCGAGCACACATGCACACATACACGCGTGTCAGACACAACAAAAAAACACTTATAGACAGGCAAACAGTTGAAAATGAGATCAGTCATTTGATTGCATAGTTTAAACACACACAAACTAATTTGTCTTCACTTAAATGGTTTGCTTATTTGACGGATACGTCGGATCACATTTATTCAACATTTGCCGATCATTTTTGCATTTTAAAGAGGATGTTGTTTTGTAAGTCACCACTTATTAAACCGTTCGTCGTGAGGCGCATATGCAAATTATTTTCTTCATTTTAAACAGTGAAAAATTATATGCCAACCTGAATTAACATTTTTTGTGTTGTCCGGGATGCAGTCTGAATTCATAAATAGGTTTATGAATATAACATTTCTTTTACAAGGGCAAAATTCCATTAAAATCAGTAATGAGTGGACAGAGTACCAGATAAAATTCATGAAGATTAGAATAGAATTATATAATGGGGCTATAATTATACATACACCATCACTGCCATTTTAATGTGAAGCAAAACTATAGAAAAAAAAAGAAAAAATTGGCATAATGTTCATGTTTCCGTTTCTGCATTTTCTCTCCTGATATGTTTAGGCTGTCATTAGTATGAGTTTGAAAACATTGTTACGATCACTTAGGTTTTGCATATGGGCATTGAAAAATAAATTTAATTGGTCAGTCTGGTAGCAGCAATCTGGTCAGATTTGAATGTCCATTTTCTTAAATCATGAAATGGAAATAATGAAAAGAAACATACAATATACAGACATCCAGTGTTTGATGATAGATGGAACTGGGCATACAAATCACTGACAAGCAAGCACAAATCAATCAGAATCGATCGTCAGAATCTGCTGTCAATTTAGATACAGAAGTCTTCAGGGTCCTACCTGCTTCTAATGTGTTTCTGAGCTCTGAGCAGGCTTTAAGGGTAGTGAAGGGTAACAGACAAAATCCAGCTAGACCAAACCCCAAAACGTAGATATGGATGGATAACTTGAATGGTTTCTTCTCCTGACTTATTTTTCCATAGAGTTCAATAGGAACATTTGTCTGGAGAAACAACCCTTAAAGTGATCCATCCATATCTACTGCATATCTGGCAGTAGAGTGATGGTTTGAGGCTTGTTTGATACGTCAGACGCTTGATGACTTACAGCCATTTAGCCAACCATGTGTTCCATACTGTTCCAGTGTAATTTACAGCTAAATCTAGTCTCACCCCCCAATTCCCATAGAGATCCATTCAAATGCAGAGACATTTAGTATTGCTTGTAGGAGTACCAGAAAATAAGATATTAAGAGTCTTTTGATGTTGTTGGGTCACAGACATCAGGAAGTAATGGCATGCTATGGCAAGGATATGAGACCAAATATTCTAAATTAATACTTTATTCTATATATAAATGCAAGGGTGTCAATAATTGTGGCCAACGTGGTTTTGTTAAAACTAATTATTTATTGACGAGGGATTTTTTTTCTCATAATAAATGAACGTCAATTAAAGGTTGGATTTTTCTAATTTTTTCAGTGTGAGATTAAGCTAATTCACCAAACAGTGCATTTTTTTTTATAACCCTTTTTACTCGTCTTTACCAGGGGTGCCAACAAATTTGAGCACGTCTGTATAACATTGCAAAGTTCTGTCCCATTCCTCGTATTTGTACCATTTTGAGCCCATGCACTCTCATGCACTCTCATGCACTCTCATGCACACTCACGCTGGGCATGCATGTGTCATCACCCAGAGTCTGTAGGAGCTCAGTCCTTCGGGCTCAGGGCGGACATTGAGATTGGGCCGTTGTAGCCAGGATAGTGACCCTGTCCCCTACAGTCAGTGTGACTAAAACGCACGCGCTGTGGTGAGAAAGATTATCATTAACGGGCTGCTGTGTGAGTATAGTCAAGCACTCTATGGCCTGTGACCAGTTAATTCTGATAGAATTTGATCGCTAGTATTTCTGGCCACATTTTCATTCAGTTTACATCCTGTATTATACTACTGAAAGATGGGTACTTCTCTCACCTGGAATATGCTGCAGAATTCAGCAACAAAAAATAAAACTTGCAAAGGTTGGGAAATGCACGCACCTATGATTTTTCTATAAATCTTCAGCACTGCCTGTCCTGTTGTAGAGACTCCTGATGAGTTTCCCTGGTGGTTTTGCACCATAATAATGGGGCTTCAGTCATGCTTGACAGCAAGGAAGAGCGGCATTTCATTCCATTTTTTCACCTGTCCTTATTACAGTTTCCCAACATGTCTCACTGCTTTAATGAATAACCAATATCTCTCCGTACTCTCAGTAGGATTTAAAAATAGGGAAGGTTGTTAGTGACTGGTGTTGTTGCCAAATATCGGATTTGCATGAAAACATATTTGATTTGCATGAAAATCATTAAGAGGGATGTGTCTCTTTCTTACACCCGGCACTAAGTGGCGGTAACCCAAATGCAAGTGTCTTTGCTAGTTTCAAATGCAGTTGTCATTTTATCATCCAGCACTCACGTTGTTTAAATAGCATAGCAACTTGCGCCCAAAGTGACCTGGGCGGGTTGGTCTTAAGAAGAGGTGTGGCTGGGGGGGGGGGGAAACAATGTAATAAAACAATGAGGATAGCAGATAATAAAATAACAAGGGAACACGTAATACGCGGACTGGATTCACACAACACAGGCTTGAACATGAACTGGGCAAGTGCGTACAATTAGAGAATGGAAAGCAGAAACGAGAGTCAGCTGTAGTTAATAGAGGAACCAAAGAAAGATAATTAGTGATAGAACAGGCAGAACGAGAGACCGCTGCATCAAGAAGATGGCGTTAGCAAGTTAGTAGATTAGTAGAAAACCCTGATTCTATGGCGTTAGTAGATTAGTATTATATACAAGTTAGTCATTAGTAGATTAGTAGACCCTAATTCTAAGATGTTGGTGGTTGTTAGTTAATTAGTATTATTTACAATGATGTAATTAGTAATGAAGGAAGCGCATGACAGAGGAAATACAGAGAAAACCGAAATCCCCACAGACAAAGTAATACAAAGCACAGAACAGTGAAACCACAAATAATCAGAAAACATAAACAAGTAAAAAATACAAAACAGACTGTTATTCAATTCTTCTTATTTTTAACTTGTGTGGTTTCCATGGCTGATCCATTTTATACCCTTTTCTGTAGTGGTTCGTGGCTGTTTGGTACAGCAAAAGTCTTTAGTGGCGTCCTCAAGTTGGGAAAGGCAGTCAAGTTCTGCCAGCAAAACAGGGTTGGTAGTGCATGGTTCTGGTGATTTGATGTGAAGAGAACCCCTGGACATTCTACATCGGTTCTTGTCAAATTCGCCTTAAGGAGCCCTCTGAATGCACTCTGACCTAGGCTCACAACTATCTATGTAAAAGATAATGAATGTATTGTGTTGGCTAGACCCCCAACCTCTGTTCTCCAACGAACTGAGATTCAGCAATAGTGCTAATCCCAGGAGCATATATTGAGTAATAGTGGTACCCAAGGAAGAGTCAAGTGTAACCACTCCGAGCTCCATGCATGATTAAAACCAAATTCTAAATTCTAGTTTTAAATGGAGTCAGATAAATGAGTAAATAAATGAGTGATATTTCACAATAACTTTTACCTTTTCCCACAGCAATAGCGGAATACATCACGCTTAAACCTTCGCTCCGAGCTATTCCCTCATTGGTCTACCTGCGTGGGATTTACACATCCATTTCTAAATTCCTAAAAATGTCCGGTTAAGTTTAGCTTGTTCTATAAACCTTATATAAATAAACAGGTAGCCTTTCTTTTGTTCATAACGCCTGTTTAACGTTACCTGTCCCCCTTTTTGAGATTGAAAATATGGTCACCCCAGCAACATCTGTAATCAGCTGGTGCAGTTTCTCCAGCGGTAGACTTTAATTGACCTCGATTCTAATGAAAGTTTCATTTTTACACACTTTTACTTCTTGCACATACCGCTCAATTCCAGATTTCAAACCTTTCTGTCTGCTTTGAGGAAATCGCTCTCGCGTTTTTCCAAAATTAACGTTACCCGAGTATCTCGGAAAGAGCCACTGTTGCCATTGTTTACACTGTAAAGTTCTGACTTGAAATCAATTGTTTGTCCGAGTTTGGAACATTAACAAAGAGGGGCGGGACTTAGCGATATGATCGCCTGTAACAATTTCCAGGCTGTACGTTTCTGACGGCTGAACCTATTTGTGAATAAGGGCGGCTTTTTATGCTATCAAGTGATTCAGAACATGCTGAAGTCCGTGTTAATTTACTACAAGGATGCTGCTACAGGCAGTAAAGCCAGCTTTACTTTGGGCACACTTTTGTTTATTTTCTTGTTGGTTCTTTGCATTTGTTACTACCATTTTATTAATAAAAGATAATGGAAGTCAATTAATCTGTTTATTTTAATTATGGATCATTACAAATATGCTATGTTTTAAAAGTAGCACGTAGTCACACCGTGAGAGAAAATAAATCATGTATAGAAATAAAAAATTTTGATGCGTGAAGACGCATCAATAATCGTTTTATAATCGCATCATAGCCCTCTGAATCGGAATCGAATCAAATCCTGAGGTGACTAGAGATTCCCACCTCTATATACAACCGAAAGTTCTACCAAACTAATGTTCCTATTGAACTCTATGGAAAAATAAGTCAGGAGAAACAACCCTTTAGTATAAGTATACTAGAGTACAACTTAAGTTTGGCAAACATCTGGGAGTATACTTTTTATAAGTATATTTAAACTACACTGACTAGCATACTAAACCTGTACTTGGAATTAGCACATGCAAGTACCAAAGTATACATTGCAAATATACGCTCAGAAAAGTGCATGTGGGTAGAAATATACTTATAAAAACGTAACACACTTTATATACTAAAAATATACTTTCAGTATGGAAATAGAAATTGAATAGAATGGGAAAATACACAGATTTCTGACTTGGGAGTGCAGGATAATCCCAGTCCATGACTGTATCTAAAGGCATGACCATGACATAAGGGAGGCTTCTTCGCTTATCTTCAGCGACCAGAAGGCCCCAAAATATGACAGCTTTCCAATGTTCTGCGTTTTATATCATTTCCACCATAATTAAAATGCACTGATTCATGAAATTGACTCAACACCGTGTGTAAATGACAAAAGAAGAGAATAAACAGACACCGCTCATTATCAAAAACTCCACATTGGCAAGTTTGAAATTAAATGTGCAGATCAAAGAATGTTTGTAAATTTAATTTTACGTAGCTTTCGTTTTGTCTGAGATTGTGGGTAGAAAGGTAGCTGGGCTGTCATGCCTTTATGAATAAACAAGTGGTTTTGGCACTTGTTTATTCACAGAACACCCATGGCTTAATTCTGGAAGAGCGGATATATATTTTCTTTACTGTGGGAAATATAAACTTGTAGCTTTTTGCTGAAATTATTGATCAGAGGCAAAGGATCATCAAGACACGGGTGTATCGGTTTAAAGCATTTTGAGTTTTGCGTTTCTTCGACAGAGGGATTCGAACAGCTAGGTTGAGCCGCTGAGAGACTGAACTTTAACAAGTGCTGCGAAAAGATGGGAGATTTAGCAACTGAAAATAAAGAATCTTCCTGTCAAAGCTTAGATTCTGTTGGCAGTAGTTTTCCATAGCCTGTTTACACATTGCAAGTTCACTGGGTGGGTACTTCTTTCAAGGCTCTAAACGGACCACAGCTCTAGGCAAGCCATCGATTGTAAGTACTATGAAATGGAACTGAAGCCCCACTGAATTCTAGGATTCTCTGAGGAGTCTGGAAGGCCTAACAAGGGGAGAGATGGCCGGAGGCTGACGTTCAACTTCCCAAAAACACACAGACATCCACAGGTCACAGAGTTTGTTTCTCTTACCTTTCCCAGTGTCTGCACACCTGCCTCACGGCACGGAAAAACTTTGATGGAAGCCCCAAGGCGAACAGCAACAAAAAAGGAGGTTAAGACTACTAGACAGGGAGGTGATGTGTTTTTAATGCTTATACCCAGCTGGGCTCACTTTTAAAGCAAACGATCAGCCCTTACTGTAAGATCCTTAGGCTATCGATGCTTTCAGTCCCCACAAGCTAAAGGCCATCTGTGCCCTCGCTGTAGAGTTCTTTATCGAATTCACTGCCAGAGGACTTCAGTACAAAGCTGCACAAACTACACAAAAGTACATATTTTTAAAAACTCATTTTTATTTCAAAAGCAGCCCATTTTAACTGCCTTGTCATGTTTATATATTTTATTTTACTGTCATTTTCCCCAACAACTCATTTTTACTTTGTGTTCTTCAATCCATTTTCTTGACCTTTGACGGGCACATTAATGCATTTTTAAAAATTATTCAAACACAATCTATTTGATGTACTGAACTACCCTGACCTCAAGTAACATTTAATTGGGAATAACATTATAACAAACCGTGCTTGAATCCAGTGGCTTCTCATTCCTTTTGAATAACAAGCAAGAATTCCATTTTAATGGATGCTTGCACACCTTGACGCGTGAAGAAAACTATTATATAATATTTAAATAATTCCTCAAACGTCAGAGCAAAGCACTATAAGGTTTAGACTGAATGCATAATTCTACTATGTGGGCCATTTGATGACTCAATAGGTACTTACTAAGAATACAAAGAGAAACTCTTTGTGTATGGCTCCCTGTTGAGGTTACAAAATTTCATTTTAACCGTGAAATCTGGGAGACAATCAATGCGACATGTCAAACAATAGAACACTGTGATTGGAGTTTAATTCCCCCGACTTGAGAATCGCTAATGTTCCTGCCTGCGGAAATCAATATCACTCCTCACAAAAGCCGCATGCACTCAAAAATGTGAACTATGGGTGGGGGATGAAATATTTATCCAAAAAAAAAAAGACATTAATCCCCCCAAAAATTAAGACGTTATTTTACAGGTATGAGCTTTGATCTCTCAACCCTGTGGTGAAAATATTAGATACCTCATTGCCTTGCAGCAGCTGTCACAGAGAGAGGGGGGCTTTGATTGATGGACAGATGCCAAAGGGAGGATAAGAGAGATAGAAAGATGAGCTGTCAGCTCCCCGGGTGGACAATGTACCCAGTGTCCCCCTTTCTCTCCTAGCAATATGATGCTATATCAGATTCTGCACTATTAATTGAACCCCTCCTCAAATTGAATTGATATCTGCTATATTATTACCAAGTGCATTGGAGTGGAGGTGGGTGTGCAAGGTGAAACCGTGTGTGGTCAAAGATGGGGTCTGCGAAAATGACAGGTCTTCTATGGAGCAATATTCTTTTACGTGTCCCCCTGTAGCTACCTATGGAATCTTACCTGTACCATGCACATTATGAACATTCAATAGTGAATGCAAGCTTGAGAGAAATGGCGGTTTCTGGGTGTTCGATGGCCTAGGGGTGTAGCCGATCAGTAGCAGGGTGCAAAGAGAACTCCCTTTCAAATCCTGTGCCTTTGGGGAGGGGGGGGGGGTTTCGTCTTCTGATCTCTGACATATACGACGCCAATGGTTAGTAACCGATCCCACTGAACCGTCTCATTCCTGAGCCCCGTACAAAGGAAAGGAAGATTTCATCGCCTAACGAGACCACTGTTAAATGTAACTTTATTAATTTTGCTTTCATTCAACCGGGTAGGTCACTTCTGTGTTCCAGTGACAACCTGGTATCAGTGTGGGTGAGGAATTCAAGGGATTGTGTAGCCAATTAGAAACCAGGAATTGTGTAGCCAATCAGAAACAATGGAGGTGTAATTAGGTGGCCAGATGTAGAGACCTTGTTTTGCAGGGATTAAACCACACATTGCCATGGTGGTGCCATGGTTAGCACTGTTGCCTCACAGCAAGAAGGTACCGAGTTCGAATCCCGGCCGAGGGCCTTTTTGTGTGGAGTTTGCATGTCTGTGTGGGTTTCACTTCCTCCCACAAGTTTTCTCCCACAGTCCAAAGACATGGGCTGTGTACTTGTAAGTACATGTCCAAAGGCACTAAGAAGTCTGTAGTACTTATGCAAGAACGCAGAGTGCTTAAAAACTTTAAAAACCCGTAGCTATACTACATTCATAACTCATCAGACAAAAAAAAAACCTTAGTGTGATGTGCGTTAACATTTTTCTGTTTCCTGTGTGGCATAATAAACATATCCCGAGTGGAGTTTAAACCTATCTGCTTCTGAATTCTGCATTTGGGTCCAATCCTGCACACTGCTGTAACATTGGATCCTTTTTTCCGATAGATATTGTACTTGCGTGCTTGCAGGTTTGGGATGCACTGGGATGCATCACGTGACCGTTTATTAAATAGTACGCAACTATACAATTTCAGACACAGCCATACTTTTTGGTCCTCTGAAGTACACCAAGAGAACATACCTGAGTTTGGGATGCACTTTGATCATGTGACCGCTTACTTCCGTGCTTGATATATGCACTAGATAGAACACAATTTGAAACACAGCCATGTGCAATTTGAAACACAGTCATGCAGGTTAGGCTAATTGGAGACTCTAAATTGCCCATGGGTATGAGTGTGTGAGTGAATGGTGTGTGTCCCCTGCGATGGATTGGCCTTTCAAGGGTGTATTCATGCCTCTCGCCCAATGCATGCTGGGATAGGCTCCATCCCCCTGCCTGTGACCAGGAATAAGTGGGTTAGATAATGGATGGATGGATAGACCGGGGCCGCATTCAAATCCAATTTAACACACTCCCTTCCCTTGCTGTCTTCCCTCGAGGGAGCTATCTATTTAACATGCTCCCTTCCCTTGCTGTCTTCCCTTGAGGGAGCTATCTATTTAACACGCTCCCTTCCCTTGCTGTCTTCCCTCGAGGGAGCTATCTATTTAACATGCTCCCTTCCCTTGCTGTCTTCCCTTGAGGGAGCTATCTATTTAACATGCTCCCTTCCCTTGCTGTCTTCCCTTGAGGGAGCTATCTATTTAACATGCTCCCTTCCATTGCTGTCTTCCCTTGAGGGAGCTATCTATTTAACACGCTCCCTTCCCTTGCTCTCTTCCCTCGAGGGAGCTATCTATTTAACACGCTCCCTTCCCTTGCTGTCTTCCCTCGAGGGAGCTATCTATTTAACACGCTCCCTTCCCTTGCTCTCTTCCCTCGAGGGAGCTATCTATTTAACACACTCCCTTCCCTTGCTCTCTTCCCTCGAGGGAGCTATCTATTTAACACGCTCCCTTCCCTTGCTGTCTTCACTCGAGGGAGCTATCTATTTAACACGCTCCCTTCCCTTGCTGTCTTCCCTCGAGGGAGCTATCTTGTGACGCAATTTGTTACGTGCAGCAAGCTAACTTAAAAGGGGCTCCGCAAGGGAGGATTGACGAGAAACAAACAAAAATGTATATACATGCGTGTGGGTAGATACACTACATGGCCAAAAGTATCCGGACACCCCTTAGTATGGGGCTGTTTTTCATGGTTCAGGCTAGGCAGCTCATGCCACTTTTCCATAGACGGTGTATACGACCCGACCCGTTCAGAGTTGAACAGACCCGTGATCTCCGCATGGTTTGGTTTAATTTTC
Organism: Ilyophis sp. 1 JC-2022; assembly: GCA_022702515.1. Lineage (NCBI taxonomy): Eukaryota > Metazoa > Chordata > Actinopteri > Anguilliformes > Synaphobranchidae > Ilyophis > Ilyophis sp. 1 JC-2022. The sequence goes on along the minus strand of CM040400.1, from coordinate 80,452,291 downwards.
ATTGTTTGAGCGACGTGGCGCATAGCAACCACCGCTACACAACACAGCTGCGAAGCAGAGCCGAAGTGTTTCACATGAGGTTTACTCGGGTATAACCGCTCAGAATGATGTGGAAAAGGACACGGGCTGTCAGCTCGCCATGGCTCGGTACGGGTCTGTGCTGTAGAAGAAAAGCGCCATTAGTTCCAGCGAAGGCAAATATTAACGCTATAGCATACAATGACATTCTAGGCAATTCTGGGCTTCCAACTTGGTGGCAACAGTTTGGGGAAAGCCCTGTTTCAGCATAACAATGTCCCCGTGCACAAATCAAGGTCCATACAGAAATGGTTTGTCGAGATTGGTGTGGAAGGAACTCGACGGCCTGCACAGAGCCCTGACCTCAACCTCATCAAACACCTTTGGGATCAAATTGAACGAAGACGAGTCAGGCCTAATCACCCAACATCAGTGCCTGACCTCACTAAGCCAGGCCTCATCGCCCAACATCAGTGCCTAATCACCCAACATCAGTGCCCGGCCTCACTAAGCCAGGCCTAATCACCCAACATCAGTGCCTGACCTCACTAAGCCAGGCCTAATCACCCAACATCAGTGCCTGACCTCACTAAGCCAGGCCTAATCACCCAACATCAGTGCCTGACCTCACTAATGCTCTTGTGGCTGAATGGAAGAAAATCCCACAGTAATGACCAAACATCTTGTGGAAAGCGTTCCCAGAACAGTGGAGGTTGTTATAGCAGCAAATGGTGGACCAACTCCATATTAATGCCCATGATTTCTGAATGAAATGTTGAAGAGCAGGTGTCCCTATACTTTTGGCCATGTTGTGTATGTGAATGAGAGTGTAAAATCAAAATAGAATTAAAAAAATATATATATATTGTTTTTCATCCTTTGCAGAAATAAATCCCTCGTTCATGTACAAAAAAGAAAATCCATCTTGAGTGACAGCCTCTCCTGCAGCTGTAGTCTCATAGTTGGTGGCGTCTTGCAGTGACGTGTGCTCAGGATAGACAAGGTCGGCACGGCCTACCCTGTGATAATGAAACAGAAATGAGGTCTTTTCAAGGTTGGAACTTTTTTGAATGTTGCATATCCACTTTCATTTTTTTTTTTTTTAAAGGAAAGATTAAGGAATGTGTGCTTACGCTGACTAAAACAATGTGTAGCTAAATGAACGGTTAACTTGTGATTTTTGAAACTTCTGAAAGTTTTTGTTATTCAAAAAGGGTCTACACATAAAAACAGTAGTGTCAGCCAAGATCTAGCTTATGGCCCATAGGAGACCTAATTAATATATTTTTTTCATGAACTAGCTTCAATGTAGGCCTAGGTAACTACTTTTTTAAAAGTAGCTGTAGTTTGTGGGATGAGTTGCAAATACCCAAGCTATGCATCCTTCAGGGCTTGTTAACTTGTGTAGGTAAATACAAGATTTATTCGATGTAGAATTACAGTCCAAAAGTGTTCTGTTATCTTTATTAAAAGTATATACTGGCTTTTTTAGTAGCCGATGCCTACCCAGCCATAGATCTCACCGCACGTCACCGGCGTTTTGGAGTGTCAGTCTGGGCTCTCTCCAGGGTCACACCCTAATTAAATCATCAGGCGCGGGTGTTTAACTGAAGGTCACAGCCCTTGGGTGACAATGTCTTCTGTGTTGGAGCCAGAGCTGAATGCTGAGCAGCCCCTGGGAGACCCTGCGGTAGACCCCCTCTCTACCTTCCAAAAAGAGGCAGCTGAAAGCGTTCAGCATTCCCCTGTGACTGTGGGCTGTGTCGGAGAAGTGAGGATTGAGTAAAAATGTGTTTTTTCCTGAATACAGCAGTTCCAGCACTCAATGCCGTTGTTAAAATGCCCAGCACTCTGAATACTGAACACAAGCGGTATCGCGTGCTGAAACCCCTCACTTAACCGTACATTTAATTATATTTAATGGATTTAATTTAATTATTTTTATTTAAAATGACAATCATCAATGAAATCACCAAATTCATTGATAGGTCAGTCTAACAGTAACCTGGTTTATTACAGGAAAAACCATAAGTTAGAATAATGAATTAGATATCATACATTCATTAATGAACGTAGGCTCACTGCTTATAATTATTATAAAAAAAGAAGACATTAAACCAGATGTTAAATTGAAATTACCAGTAAAGAGAGAGAGAGAGAGACGGATAAGCCAGAATATTCCAGTTTCCATTCAAGAGGAACAAAAGAAAAACCCAGATGGCACGGGTTTACACCAAGGAAAGACTTCTTCTGCAAAATTCCAGGAAACTGCTGCAGTGCCAAAACTATACACTTCACAGCTCCAAAGCTCCCAACAGTTTAAAAAAAACAAAAAAACTTTTATTTTATGGACAGTATATGACATTAATTATGTATTAACTCACATGAATTCATTCCAAGTGATACTTTCTTTACACAGTAATTTCTTTTAGGATTTCAGTAACTTTCTCCCGTCAGATTTCTCCATTGTCTTCCATAGTGAAACCAGACAGGAATATTTGCACCTGATGGAGAGGTGATGATTTATGTTTTCTTTGAACTTCCAGGGACTGGTCTCAAATGCCATCCATGAATGAACAATATCGGATAAACTGAGTATTGAGCTGTAAAGTCCATTGTACTTCCTAAAATCCCATTAAGAACCATTAAAATTAATTGAAGGGACCTGGGGGGTATTTCACAAAGCTGGCTAAGAATACCCAGGCTTACTAAAATAAATTAATAATATATTAAAACAACAAAATTTTCTAAAATGCCAAGTTACACACGCATACAAATCACTGCCTATAATAAAACTAGGCCTGCCAATAAAAGTGTTGATATCAAAATGAGGCCAAGTTACAACAGACAATATTGGCAATATTAGCTGACACATTAAAGAAGCTTTATTCCAAAGTAATAATGGCCAATGTTACCTAAATTATTTAATGTAAATTGGCCCTGTGTTTTTTTTATGGCAAATTAATTATGGTTAGAAATAGCGCACAACATGTACTGCCCTACTCCACATGTCTGCTGTCATTAGAATTCAGCACTTCGGATGTAGTGCACTTTCCTCCTCTGCCCCTCCGACTGCAATTTCCACATTACGAGTCCTTGGGCAAAGCGTCGCTAACACAGATACAGAAAACAAGAGCGTGCCCAAGAGTCAATATTCATTAGGATGAGATTAATGGAAGTTCGACACCATGGCGGTAGCGTCGCTTCAATGCCAGACATCAATGCACTAACATGATCCTCTTCAGACTGCCAGATTGGAGAAAAAAAGAGGGAATTCTTTATTAGTATGAAAGCATATTTCCCAGCTGTGCCCTCCACATGTTCTCCTACAGAGGGAGTATGCAAGGGGATGCGTTTTAATACCTCACATTTGAAGAAACCGTTTGATGTATATTTACCTCCGTGAAGACAGGACTCCCGAGTGGCCCAGTCAATAAATACTCTCATCACAAGTGGGGCTGGGCCCATAGCCTAGATCAAGTCTCCCAACCCTGTTCCTGGAAAGCTGAAGGCCACGAGGTTAAAACAAAAACCAGCAGACCCAGTTGCTCTCCAGAACCAGGGCTGGGGACCCTGGCGTAGACACTCGTTATCAGCCTACAATAACTGGGAGTCCACAACAGCAGGACGCAGTCGGCAGTGCCCCACCAGGGGTTCCTTATGTTATTGCTCCCGTATTCCCAGAAACAGGTGCCCATTGGGTACCAGCTGTGCTCAGTGACATAACAGCTCTCCACTGAAGGCCACTTTTCCCTCACAAAAATAATAAAACAGCACTTTCCTCTTGTTTCTCGTTAATTAATGACCATTCAGCGAGCAACCCAAGTAATTCATCAGCGATATCATGTTTGAATAGTAATATAAGTCAGATGATCAATCCCGCAGAAGGTCTGTGACCTGATTCGGCAGCTCTATAAATACGGAGGACAGGAAAAAAGAGTGCAGCCTAGCAATTGTTTGTATAATAATTAAGCAGTTGTGACATTGGTTAAATTACCGCAACGGGCTGCCATTCCACATTAGGCCCTGGACTTTATCCGTGTGGAATTTCCTGTCAAGCTTTAAGTCGATTCAAATGGTGCGTTTTATGGGATGCATCTAAAGGCAAAGCAAAGCAATACCACTATCTCACCCTGTAATGCAGCCAGGGCTCTTTTGTCTCACTTTCTAGATAGATTACTGGTGTCACAATCTCTTGGACTAAAAACAAGCTGTGACAGGAAGGGATGGCTTTTTAAAAAAAAATGTTTTAAGTAAAACATTTCAACACATAGATAATTTGCTGCTGAGGACTGCAGCCTGCTCAGCTCCTGAAACGAATGCTTATCAGCACACTGCCAGTAAATTCTCTTTTATTAATATGTACTTCTATGCCATCATCATGGAAATGATTTTAAACCGTCATTATGAGGAATAAGTACACTTATATCAGTCAGTCATTTATAGAAGTAGGTTCATTATTCATAATTATCTGATCTGCAGACACGTACCCTTGCTTATTCATGTCGCCTCCATGTGGACAATAATGGGAACCGATCTGTTTGTGCGTTAGTGTATGTGCGAGGTGTAAATGCATGTACTGGTGTGTGTGTGAGAGTAAGTGTGTGTATGTTGTGCGAATATGTGCGTTAATTAATGAGTGAAAATGAAAGTGTGAGCATGTGTGTGTGTTGTAAATGTGTGTATTTGCGTGTGTGAGAGTGATTGTGTGAGTGTGCATGTATGAGAGTGTGGATGTATATGTGTGATATGTTTGTGATATGTGGACCATCTATAAATGATCGGTTAACACGCTTTAATATTTACGCCATGTTCACAACTGGGTGCTCTATTAATTGATTGTCGCTTAAAAAAGGGCCAGTGTTTTATTGATATTGTGTTGTTATGTCTGCATGTTCTCATTTATCAAACCCTAGCACATCTGCATGTGTGTAATTGACCTTCAAATCTGAATAAATCCAATTTCGATTATGTGGTTCCCAAATGTATTTAAGACAAACCTATTTCAAAATCAATAGAGAAAAAAAGGGGGGGAAATCTATTTGTCGGAGCGAGCGGCTACTGAGTCGTTCTCTGGTGGGTTTCCCTGCAGTTCCTTTGTCACTATTCTGCCTTTCAAATCCCATTTTGGCTCCTTTCCTTGGCTCAGGATCAGGGAGCAAAGCAGTGACTCAGAGCTGAAGGCCTGGCTCTGCCACAGCACCAGACCTCCCTGAATTATGTTTCATAGTGTGGAAGAAATGTGTGGGAATGGGTGTGCACACACATGTACACACATTCACATACATAAATATCTACGTATACATGCATATACACACACTCAGGATACATGCACGCACACACACAAACAAAAGTTGCTTTTCTTTTATTGCACAATAAAGGGGATAGGTGCACCGCTCCTCGCGGTTCTGCAGTGCCGGGCCAATGCGTGGAGCAGACAGAACAAGCTCCTTCTCTGACTCCCTGAGCTAATACTGTAGCCCTACCCAGCCTTGCCCTATTCGCAAATGAGTCCAGTCCAGGCTCGAAACAAATGTCACCAAGTCGTTCTCCTCCACAAGCTCATTAAACATTATGAGGACCACCACTTTAACTGACTCGTCACTCAATTTTTCAATGTTGAACATTTCAAATTAGTCTTTAACTGTGATGAATTTGTCCCAAAAGGAACGCAACAAGCCAGCACTTTTGAAACTTAAATAAAGGCTTTGCCCTGTGGCAAAATGAACAGGCAGTTGATTTCTGCCAGGGTGAAACCCAGAATGCCTCAAACAAACTTATGGGAGAAATCGAGGTGTGAGCACTCAAGCAAGCACCCTTCCTTCTCCCTCAGGTCGAACCTGACACAACAACGCCGCTGAACCCTGACCCGAGCAGCCGACATCCTGCAGAAACTAGACACACTGACAGTAACAACACACAAAAAACTCTAAATGTTAAAATTACAAATACGATCCCAGAAGAAAAAACTCCCCCTTTCCTCCGAAACGCAGATCCAACCTATAACAGAGAAAACAGAAGAAATAATGTTGACTACCCAAGATTCAACTGCAAATATGCAAATCAAGGAACCGCCCAAATCATAGCCAAAAGACCAAGAAACGATGACCCGCAAACCTCCCCCTGCTCTCTTCCGCCCCCTGGGGGCTGCTGACCTCACGCATGGGGTCCCTGTGAGTGACTCGCTAAGGTCCCCCGAAACCGCAGTCAGCCTGGCTTGGCTTCGCCCCCCCCTGTCCCCTGTCCCCTGCTGGAGCAGATAGCGACCAGTCACACCTGCTTCTCTGTCTCTTCTTTTAACACCAGCAAAGTTGGGGAGTGGCAGTCAGTGGTGGGTGGCTGTTGGGGGTTGGCGGTGGCAGCGGTGGTGGGTGGCTGTGGTGGGGCAGGCTGGCAGGCTGGCAGGCTGGCTGGCTGTGGGGAAAGGGAGACGTAAACAAGGCAAACACACGTATTAAACAAACGACTGCCATAATGTTTTTGAAATGTTTATTCAATTAATTTAATATTTAAAAAAAGTAATAAAACACAAACGCACACACAAAGTGGTTCCATAATCAAAGGTAAGAGTGAACTGGAAAGAGTGTAAAAAGGGAATGTAGTCTTAAGCCTTGTGCACACTAGTGCGTGCTGTGTACATCATGTGACGCAGCCAACTGGGCTGGCCGTGCCGGACAAAATAGCGTAGCAGGGCGTATACGCACTCAACAATGGAGGACAGCCAGCCACACATGTAACGTTAGCTAGCTAGCTAACTACAGCCAGCTAGTTAACGTTATATACATCAATCCTATATGTGACACATTGTTGGTCAAAATTTATGTTATAGGTAACGTTAGCTATCTAGCTATTATTTAATTACACACCCACGTGCTAAAGCTAACAACTTCCGGTTATTGAACACACGGCAAAAAGACGCAAAAGTTGAACAATTACAAAGCACTGCCAGATGGTAGCGGACCTCAACGGAATGCAGAGGCAGTTGAATACATTGCATCATCCCATTAAAATGAATGACTTCCACCGGAATGCATCGCACTATTGTGCACAAGGCTTTAGAGTAGAGGAGAGTAAAAGAGGGAGAGATTTGTTTCACCAGGTGTGTGTGTGTGTGTGTGTGTGTGTTACCTGTTCCCAAGGGGGATGTGTGTGTGTTACCTGTTTCCCAGGGGGATGTGTGTGTGTGTGTGTTACTGTTCCCCAGGGGGATGTGTGTGTGTGTGTGTTACCTGTTCTCCAGGGCGATGTGTGTGTGTGTGTGTGTGTGTGTGTGTGTTACCTGTTCCCAAGGGGGATGTGTGTGTGTTACCCGTTTCCCAGGGGGATGTGTGTGTGTGTGTTACCTGTTCCTCATGGCGATGTGTGTGTGTGTGTGTGTGTGTGTTACCTGTTCCCAAGGGGGATGTGTGTGTGTTACCTGTTCCCCAGGGGGATGTGTGTGTGTGTGTTACCTGTTCCCCAGGGCGATGTGTGTGTGTGTGTGTGTTACCTGTTCCCCAGGGGGATGTGTGTGTGTTACCTGTTTCCCAGGGGGATGTGTGTGTGTGTGTGTTACTGTTCCCCAGGGGGATGTGTGTGTGTGTTACCTGTTCTCCAGGACAATGTTGTTCCCCGTCCTTGATGAAGCCCCCACATAGTGTCAGCATTGCTTGTAGTACACATCTCTCACCCTCCTCAGCATTCCCATCGCTCTACAACCTAATTCGCTTAAAAACAATCCAGCAGCACCCCCCGGACCAAGGTCACTGCACTGATACACTGCTCCCCCAACCCACTTGCCATATTGCTGTGGAAACGGGGAGGGAAGAACACTGAGGCTTTGAGACAGAGTTTAGCACACAGAGATCATCTCCTGCACGCGGTGGCTTGCTTGCTAAACACCAGCGCCCTGGCAACGAGACGATATGGGCGGAGACGATACTGCTCACTGCCTGAGCTCATATTGGGGACCTGCACATCTGACATCTGAAGTGAGACTGTGTGACAGGAGTACAGAAAGCATGTACTTTTGGTATTTACTGTGCAAATATATACCCAGAGTATTTACAAAAATCACCACGGTGAAAACGGGTAAAACTATTTCAAAAAGAAAAGACAGGCAGTTCATACAATGTATCAGACAGGATTATGAGTCCCCAGTGAACTTACACAAACTGCCTTTTTAATGATGTCATTTTTACACCCCGTCTCAAAACTGTGCCGATGAAAAATAGCAGGTCTTTTTTTCGGCGTATGACAGTGTACATTTGGGAGACAGATGAGGGATTCCCAGAACCTCAATCCTTTATGAGTCCACACTGAAAACATAATTATCTGTCTACCCGAAGGACATCGCCACCCCATTCGTCAAAGTCCCTGGGTGAGAGACATGCAGTTTATGCCCGGCTTATCACAAAAGCAGGCTCTCTCTTCTCAAGGTCCTTCATCTACCACAAAACCGATTTTCAGAACCTGACTAGCATTTTTATAATGTTTTTATATCACAGAGGAATACATCTTGCTAATGTGCAGTCTACCCCTTCCATTTTGTATGGATAATTAGTTATAGATAAAACCTTTTTCAAAGGTACTTATTTAATATGAATGTTAAAAAAAGAACAATGGGTGCAAAAAAACTAATAATAGCTGTAATTACATTAAGTCTGAAAATACAATCAATTTACTGATATTCACTGGTTATAAGTCTATAGAGCCTGTCAAGCATGAGTGATATTTGCTGTTAAACTCTTGTTGGAATAAAATCATGGTTTGTATAGGGACATCTATAAAAAAAGAAATATATATATGTGTGTGTGTGCGTGTGCGTGTGCGTGTGTGTGTGTGTGTGTGTGTGTGTGTGTGTGTGTGTATCAGTGGTGGCTGGTGACTCAAAAAATTGGGGAGGACAGGAGGAAAACCAACCCACAGCGTCATGTTATTTTACACCAATCGGCTACTTATCTCTACTTTCTTATGTTCAAGTTATGTTATGTTCTTATGTTCAAATGTAGCAATAATCCAACTAGAAACCTAATAACAATAACCTAACCCAGGGGTTCTCAAACTTTTTGTTTATGCGGACCACTTTTTATTATCAAGGATTTTCGCGGACCACCTCATATGCAAACCGCAAAAATAAGTACATATATTGTTACGAACCCACGGCTGTAAAGTCTAAGGTGATTGCACCCCCCAAACCAAACTAATAGGCTCCCCCCCCAAACCAAACTAATAGGCGATTACATTTAATCTGGAGGTTGCTTAATTTCCCTTTATTGCCATCATCGGAATTTGCTTTGCGCAATGCTTACAGGTAGCTCAGCAATATACAAAATATACAGTGCACAACATAACAAAACAATTGTGGCGGTGTACAGAGACCGCGGCACTGCATGTATGGAGGAAATTAGTGGATGTGGAGTTTGTGCGTTGGACTGCTTGGTGACTCGGGACAGCGGGGGCTATTTTTAATCATGGCTGTATTGCACTTTCATTCACTTTATTGATGTAATGATTCTGTTGGATGTCTTTATTTGATATGTTTGTTTGTGGGTCCCACTTTCTATGTCTTTTTTGTTGTTGCTGGGGCTACAACTGAAGTTGTAATAAAAGTTATTATATTCTATTCTAATAATACCAACATAAACAAATATTATAAGGAGTATTGGAGTATTACTTCGTATACGTACGAAGTAAGATTAATTACAGAGTAAACCCCGGAACCCTCTCAAATCTGGAACGTGCATGGACTGAAGTAAAAAGAGCTGTTCTGGGTTTTATTGAGTTATCCAGCTAGTACTAACTCAGTAATCCTGCTTTGTAGTATACCACCTTGGTAAGTAAAGTGCTTGTGCAGTTAATATGGGAGCAACGTGATACGTTACATGTTAAAGTATTAACGGTAGGCTACAGTAGCCTACTTCAGCAATAAAATATTTTAGCTCGATGGATAGAATATAATAACTTTTTTTCCCGATAGGGAACTTCAGTTGTAGACACCATAAAAGGCAAATCAGTTCAACACATAAAGTACATTTACCGTTACTTTCATTATTACTTTCAAATACATTGTTATTTGGTGCTTAATATCGTAATGTTACATTTTCTTTTTGGATTCTCATATTGCTCGCACCCTGCCCTGGCCAGCACAGGTAGCTAATGTTTACAGTTTATCCAATCTATTTGTGAGACATCGTACAACGTAGCACCCCTAGCAATGTAATAATAGTTCAAATGAACACTGTTTTGATGTTCACAATATGCTTGACGTATCGCATTAGGTTAACATTAATGTTTCGCAGGCGTAGCAGTCGATCACACAAATGATATAGCTACTAACGTTAGCTAAACCAAGCGATGAATTCACTTTTAACTTTCTAACATTAAGATAATGCACATAAATGTACATTAGGCCAGCTAGTTATGTATATATTAACTGGCTAACTTTATAATTTGTTCATAAAACGTAATTTACCATTAATGATCCGAGCCTATGCTGTAACGATCCGAGCCCGGTTGCTGTCTAAATCCAGCTCACTCCTGCTTTCAACCACCAGTCTCTTCTTTCGGTCGTAAAATTTAGTTCGTTCACCCTGCCTGGTAGTTTAGCTACTATGGTGAGTACTCAGATTATCATGTAAAAGGACATTTTCGCCTTTCCCAAGTTTTATTCGCACATCAGTACGCAGTGCAGAAGTTAGTCGTTGTAGGACAGCAATAGTAGCGTTAGCATGAAACTCGTTTCATGGAGTAGCGAACACTACTAGTTCAGTGGTAACGTCAAGCGTCTCAGTTAGGGTTGGACCTCCAAACTGACGGTGCGTCCCTGTAACCATTGGTAACGACAGTTCTAGTTCGATGTGACAGGACTCTATTGCAAAATAGTGAGTAAACACATTCACGTTCATTCATTTTTTTTTTCCTACGGACCACCTGCAGTACCCTCGCGGACCACCAGTGGTCCGCGGACCACAGTTTGAGAACCGCTGACCTAACCTAACAAATATCATATTATCATATATCATAGAAAGACACATCTAATCACTGTGGGCTCTGGATTGGAATGAACCTCGTAAATCTGAAAAAAGGACATTTGGACCAGCCTCTTCAGCCTCCTCCTTCAATTTCCCCCGTGTAGCAACCGCTCGAGAATCGCCACTACACAACCCCATCAGCCGGTCGCCACTCCTCCTAAGGCTCCTGACCGTGATTCCAACTCGCCCAGGGCTGTTCTGTGCACAGCGATTTTCTCCGACTGAAGGTTGGCGCTCTTACCGTTGTACCACCGCAAGGCCCTCTGTTGAAGCATTTGAATCAGAATTTCAATAATGGATTTTTTCCAAAGAAGCGAGAAGAATTGATAACTAAATTATACTGAGTGATGGTTTGAGGCTAGTTTGATACCTCAGACCCTTGATGACTTACAGCCATTTCAATACAGCCAACCAGTGGCGGCTGGTGATCTAAATATAGGTTGGGGCGCTAGCATTTCTAAAAAAAACCAAATACATCTGACTTTGACTTTAAACAGAAAAAACAAGCCACCTTGTGTCTCAGTTGCATAAGACAGTTTAATTGGCAACAGTGGAGGACAGTTTTTCAAGTAAGACATCAGGCAATCTAACATTTCTGTTTTATTTGGTCTTGCTTTATTATAAAAAGGATTCCCACCAACTTTTAGACCTGGCCCACTCATATTTTGATTAATAAAGGGGTTTAAATTTTCGGATATGTTGCTAATGTTACGTGGACAGAATTTACTAAACTTAACAAAACAGTTAAAAATCCTTGACTGTATGTTAAAATAATGTAATGTACAGACATACAGCAAATGATTACATGACCATTTCAACATATTTATTGTTTATTGTTTTTTTGTGCTTCATCAACATATGGATTGGGTTTCACAGAAAACACGGGCTTTTGCTAATGTTACATGGACAGTGTCTAACGTTAGCACAGGGAATCTCCGGGTTCGCCGAATGTACACAATGTTTACATGCATTTACACACGCATTCAACGGGCATCCCAACTTTTCGTCATTTCAACACACATTTCACCTCAAATAATGTGTAGTTTTCATAATTTCGTTTCTTGAATGAGGTGTGCGTTACATGACGCTATCGTTACTTTAGTGGACAGAATATTTATTCATTAATTTCGAGAAATAAAATGAAATTTCTCTCACCCGCCGCTCCAAAATTCGTGAATCTACGATCTTAGCGCAGGCACACAAATACGATGGGAATCACTTCCGCGTTAAATAAAAGTGGATCTCGCAATGTAATACTCGCGAACGTTACTGATTGGTCACGGACAGAAATAACGTTAGCCTTACAATCGGGTTTCTATAAACCTATACAATTGGATTAGCTAAATTCTTCCCGATCATAACAACAAAGGGTTTAATTGAGTTACTTCCTGTGCATTTTAATAGTTACTAAATCCACCGAATCATGTACAGAGAGGGGTATAGCTAACGTTACTGTGATGGACAGAATGAACAGTAACGTTTGCAACTGGAATTAAGCATTGTTTTGAATGTGTGGGAGATTTTTCTGTCCACTTCTGATGTATTTTCTGAAATAAAATCCTTCTAACTTAAAAAGAAAAAATCTGACAACAATGTGATTGCTTATGCAGTTACTTTATTATAATTTCTATCAAACAGAACAATATTTTTTTAGAAAATGCCAGGATTTTTAAAAAAACCTTTGATTTGTTTGTAGCATACATTATGTGCCCACTTTCTGTAGAGTTTGCCTAATGCCAATTCTGTAGCCTTCATCGAGTTGTTCAGCAATGCTAAGCCTGCCAAAAAAGTTTAGCTTCATACATTTGCAAAGAAATAACCGAATTTTCTTTGCTTTCTGTTCCACTTGAAGAAGCCATTTTGAATTATCTCTCTCGCTTGGTCTAGGTCTACTTGAATGAATGAGTAGCAGCCGACTGAACCTAGCCGTAGTACTACTTGCGCACTCGCAGTGATATCCTGCTAGATGCCGGCTGGGCGTGATAAACATGCCTTAAATCCAATCCAATAATATCATAAACCATGAGGACTAATCAGAAAAGGGTAGGATAGTCCGGGGCGCACAGGGCTGCGCCCGGGGGACTACTTTTTTGGCCGCGAATCAGGCAGCAGAATGAGGGGGCTCGCCTGAAAATGAATGAGTGCTCTGATTCACCATAACATTACCGGCGCCCTGCAGTCCCCTGAACATGCATATGTAATGTATTAAACTTTAGACAATGCAAGGCCAACATATAACATGTTTAAGCTACTAAAAAATTAAATAATAATAAAAAATAATAATAAAAAATAATAATTTTTTAAAAACTTTTTATTTTATTTGTATGTGGGGGAGGGGGGGGCGGCGCCCCAGCGCCCTCTATAGGCCGGCCGCCACTGCAGCCAACCATGGGTTCCATACTGTTCCAGCATAATTTACAGCTAAATCTAGTCCGACCCACCAATTCCCATAGAGTTCCATTCAAATGCAGAGAGGTTATAGTATTGCTTGTAAGAGTACCAGAAAATAAGATATCAAGAGTCTTTTAACCCGCTTGGCTATTTTACAGAGTATTACGATTTCACGGAGCGCCGGACCTCAAAAAAATTTCTAAGTGTCTCTACGTAGTCATTCACGGGTCTCTCTAAAACTCTGGAAAAGTTTTTCTTCGGCTCTAACAAGCATTTAAAAATGGCATGCTTGATTACTTTCTTTCTTTCAGACAACTAAATTGCTTTTCGATATAGCCTTGGCTATTTTTTCACATTTTAACAACCTACTTGAATTATTTTATTCTTTTAACATGTATCTGCCAACACAAACTGTTTTTTAAAAACTTAAAACTATTGCTACTACTATTAACCTATACATTTATATACCATTACTTTTTCACAATGTTGTTCTAATAAAAAGTACATTTAAAAAAGAGAATGCCAACACGTGCACCTAAGCATCAAGACCGTCCATAAAATGTGCCCTCACAGAACCATTTACAAACGTTTACAACAACCACTATCATCACCCCCTTGAAACAACCCCCCCACACCACACCCGAATAATAATACATAATAATAATTAAAATATATATATTTATTTTTTTATGCATACATTTTTCATAAACTCATTATTATTCATAAAATACACATCAATCAAATTTTGACAGAAGCCAAATGCTATTTCTCTATTCTACATTATGTTAAACTGTCCAATATTTTTTGATGTCTGAAAATGGGGGGGACTATGTACAAAAGGTTCTTTAATTTCTAAACGGTTCATCCGATATGGATGAAAATACCCAAATTAAAGCGGACAGTCTGCACTTCAATCTCATTTTATCCTCTCAAGTGCTAGAGTACAGAATCAAAATAACAAAAAATGTGTCACCGTCAAATGAATTATGGTGCTCACTGTATATTATACAGTATATATATGTGACGTGTGCAAAATTAACCATGGTTGTAAAATCACTTCAGAATCAGTAGTTTTGCCTCCTCATTCCTCTGGTGTGTGAGTTCAGAAAAATGTTTCTGAAAGTCGCTTGAATGAGAGAACCAGGATTAATTCACTGATAGTACCCTAAAAGCCTCTTAAAAGTCTCGCCAATTCTGGGCTTACTCTCCACGAGAGGCTTGCAAAATGTAAATGAAACCCCATCATAATAAGCCCCTGAAAGGGAGAAGGAGCTTTAATCACATGAAACAAAACAGCACCGTGCTTCCGTAGAGGGGAGAGAGCCATGGTGTGGCCCTGGGGCAGTTTAATCAGGCTGCTCGCAGGACTTCTGAAGCACCCTCCAGTCAGAGCCTGCAGGGCTGTAGCAAAAAAAACCGACTGGCTTGTTTCCAGACGTGCCTCTTCACAAACGGGACAGCTGGTGGAGTGACGAACCGAGCAGCGGTTTCAAACGGGCGGCCTTTCAGTGGAGCGTCGTGTCAACACTATCTCTTCTGTGTTTTTGGTTCCTTCAGATTGTTTCAGCCTAAGACACAAACATATGGTTGTGTCTTAGGGAACACAAATGCAAGGGATTTCATTCATTATTGAATGACTTGTGTACATTTTGGTGAGTCCAACGAAATGTACCTATATTAAATAAAGGATTAGTTAAAAAAGGAAGCAATTATTGATACATCATCTTCATAGATTAAGCATTTTTAGAGGAATTAAATCTGTTACAGGTGTAGCCAAGTGAGCGATGCTAACCAGAAGGCAAGTTGTCACCAGCCTCATCCTGGAAGTGTATTTACGTTGATCTTTATATCGCGCTAAACTGAAAAAGCATGTTGCCAAAGCGATAAGTGTCATATTCCTTCATCTTATACAGAAAATGGTTTGTGAGGTTTGTATCATTTTATAATATAATAATGCTATAGCTCTTTTTCAAGGTTAGTTCATTGGCAACCTTCTCTGACACAAACGATGCAGCAGCGATGGACAGTACTCGTAATTATTATATGTCCTGTGACAGGTAAGACAACACATGCATTTATTGTCACAAATTCCATTTGTAAACCTGCATGAACATTCTTTTTAACATGCTTTTTAACACAGCTTAAAACTGGTTATTACACATTTGTTTGTCTGCCACAAACACATTCCACATAGGAAGTACAGATATTTTTAAAGTGTGTGCTTTGTGACTTTTAATTTTCCCCCGCGACTGCACTTGGAAAGTTGGCTGTCAAACTGCGGACATGGCAACACTGAGTGGAGGGGCTCAGCGAGTCTTGCACATACAGGCACGTTACTCGCTGGCAAGTTAACCACTACCCCTACAAAAAAGTAAGCTTGCCGCAAGCTCGTAACTAGATTGCCGCAAGCTTGTATGAGATTGCGCTTTTGCATGCTATCTACTTGCCACAAGCTTGCATTGCATGCACAGGTAAGACGCAAGCTTGCAAATATAATCTGGAGCTTGCGGCAAGCTTGCACATTAACTTGTAAGATTGCACATGAACTTGCAAGCTTGCGACAAGGTTGCACATGTCCATGCATGATATAGACCAAGCTTGCACACATACTTCCAAGCATGCAGCAAGATTGCACATATTCTTGCAAGCATGCAAGCTTGTCAGCTTAAAACAGTTTTTATGATCTGTATCTTTGCAATAACTTAATTTCATCTTTCAGTATTCCAGGTATTCCTCAATTAACTTGTTTTTGGTCATTAAACATTGTTATTTTATTATTTCTCTTCATACTTTTTGAATAAAAATGATTTTTGTATTACTACCCTTCCAATGCACAACTATTTTCTATGTTATTTCATGTAAGCCTGAGCGTTGCTTTGCTATATATTTGAAATAAATGTATTTTATCATTTACTATCACATATATTCAGTAAATATAATGTTTTTGTTCAGCACAAATCATAATTTTTTATGTTTCCTTTCTTACTCTATGAACAAGCACAGCTTTTGTATTCGTACATCAACTTCACACACATGGGTCAGAAATGACCCACCTGCATTCACTGTGGCATTTGGTAGGAACCTTTTGAATTTGAGCATGTTTGCAATTAGGAATGTATTTGGTGCGGACAACTGCTCACCTGACACACATTTTTCTACTCAGCACGGCTGCCTTTGAACATCTGATAAGTAAGTAAGCGTTGAGAAAGAGGAATTCATGGCCTTTATTGGTTTGACCCTCCTTTCAGGGGGGGACAAGAGCTGGGATGTGGCGTTGCAGGAGCTGTTTCTGGATCCGCTGCAAAATCCAATGTACAAGGCCACCATGGGGCTCAGGAGATTTGAGGATATCCGCCGCTTCATACGGTTTGACGACAAGAGGACCAGGGCGTTACGTCTGGAAACAGACCACATGGCGGCATTTAGATACGTGTGGGACTGTTTCCTGGGCAATTGCAGAAGACGGTTCATCCCCAGTGACTGTGTCACCATAGATGAACAGCTGGTGCCATTCCGGGGCAGGTGCAAGTTCTTGCAGTATATGCCCAGCAAGCCTGCGAAGTACGGGATAAAAATCTTCTGGATGTGTGATGCAAGGGTCCCTTATGCAATAGATGGAATTGTCTACACAGGGAGACAGCCAGGAGAGGAGGTGCAGAGGAACCTTGGGGAGAACATCGTCCTAAAATTGTGCAGTGGAATCAGACAGACAGGTGAATATAGAATATGGAAATAAATTTATAAGTTCTAGCACACTGTTAGAATTTATATAATTTTTAATTCTATGTTGAATATTTTGTTTTTCTCACTCCCTCTCATAGGTCGCAACATCACAATGGACAACTTCTTCACCAGTGTCCCTCTGGCTGAGAAGCTCCTCGAGAAGAACCTGACTATTGTAGGGACTCTTCGCCAGAACAAGCCAGACATACCACCTATCATGAAGCCATCCAAATCACGGGTGATTCGTAGCTCAGAATTCGGATTCAATGGCAACATGACCATGGTGAGCTATGTGCAGAAGAAAGGAAAGGCTGTTGTCCTGCTGAGCACAATGCATGATGACAAAGCAGTGGATGAAGACAGTCAGAAGAAGAAACCAGAAGTGATACTGTACTACAACAGAACAAAAGGAGGAGTGGACACAACGGATCAGATGGTTGGCACCTACACATGCAAGCGGAGAACACGGAGGTGGCCCACGGTGCTCTGGTACAATATGCTGGATATTGCCACCCTCAATGCCTACACCAACTTCACTGCAGAACACCCTGGTTACATGGGTGGGGTCACCAATGCACGCCGACTATTCATCAAGGAGCTGGGCAAAGAGCTGGTCATGCCACATATGAAGAGCCGCATGGAGGGCACACCCACACTCCAAAAGCATATCATAGAGGCAATGGGAAGATGCGGGATAGAAAAACAAAACATAGTCACCACTCAACCACAAGAGGACATGAGACAGAAGGGCGCTGCGAAGAGGAAGAGGTGTGCGATCTGCCCATCTGCCAAAGACAGAAAAGTCAGCAGCTGGTGTTCCCAGTGCAAGAGGCCTGTGTGCAAGGAGCACAAACGTACAGTGGTCATTTGTGCTACTTGTGAGGAATCGTAAGAACTGAATTGACAATTTGTGCTCTACTGATGTGATCAGTTCTATTTTATTTTATGTTGGTCAAATTCACAAGTTTAATTTTAGTTATCTGTCAGATGTTTGCCAAAATGACAAATAAACATGTTTCAAATATTAAATGTATGATTGTTTGACCCGAATCACATCTAAAATAAGTATTTGAAGAACAATATTATTGTAATATGCCTTCACTTATTTTTAAATCGCACTTGGATAAATGGGTCATTTTTGACCCATGTGTGTAAACTTGATGTAGTAATACAAAAATGACTTTTGTTCATAAGGTATGGCAGGAAAAATATAAATAATGATTTGTGGTAATCAAAAACAAGATTTTTAAAGAATACTTGGATTATTAAATTATAAAATACATTGATTTCAAAAGATACAGCAAAGAAACACTCAGCCAGCATGAAATAACATGGGAAATTGATGCGGGTCATTTTTGACCCATGTTGTGCATTAAAAGGGGTGTGCATATGTTGTGCATCAAAGGCAAGCCTGCATACGTTTTGCCATATATTGTGAGTATTAAGCAGGAAATTAGTTAATTCAAATTTGGAATAAGTTCAACCTGTTGATTTTCCTTCTATTGGACATTGCAATGTACAGTTGTACATCATGAATATTACTTCTTGCAAGGGATATTTAACAGAATGTTACAGTACATCAGAAGTGGAATGTAACGAAGTACAAATACTCCTTTACTGTACTTAAGTACGTTTTTCACGTATCTGTACTTTACTTGAGTATTTATTTTGTCTGGGACTTTTCACTTTTACCCATTACATTTTAAATAAAAAATCGGTCCTTTCTACTTACTACATTTCTAAAACAGTGTCGTTACTCTTTGCTTAAAGGGTTTTTGAAAAGAAACATTTTCTTCCATTCGTTTTCATTTATTTAAATGCAAAGGAAGCCGAACGAAGTCGAGCAATATAAGCGCCGTAAAAAAATTAAACTTTTTAAAATGCGCATCTTCCTTCTCTGACCGTTGCTAGGCTGCTCATTGCTGAATGATTCCCAGGGCTGTTTCAAAAAATGTTTCAAATGTCTTGTGTCTTTTTTCTAGCTGCAGTAATTGTATGATATACACTTTACTCTGTCAGCCTTTCTTTCACATAGTCTATCCACGGTGGCCCCCTAGTTTTGGGTCAACTACGTCCCAATTATGGTATTCAGATTTCGCTGAAATTATACATTTAAAACTAAGAAAACCCCCAAATTCTGACAAGATTGTTAAAAATGTTGTAGAGTCAATAGAACTACAATTCCATACAGTACGTAGGAATATCTCATTGATTTTAAATGACTGGTGTAGCTACTTTTTATATGGACCTGTGTCTCGCGCGAGCAATCAATGGGAAAAAAAATAATAATAAATAAATAAATAAATAAATAAAAAAAGATACTTTCCATAACTCCCATCCCACCCCACATTTTGTTTAATTACCTGTCACTGCAATTATTGGAAGACATCCTGCACATCATCACCTCATCTAATCGTGGCCTTCGAACATCTAAGTGACTCTGATTGGGTGTCCTAAGAACCCAGCTTTGGCCCGGACAGCTTGCTTCTTTTTTCAGATTATGTCCAGCTGAGAAAACAGACTCTTGGATGTCTGTAAGAGCCAGGAATTCAATGTTTTCCATTGTGTTGTTCCAGAGCTCTCAGGAGGTAAAGAGGAACGAGGCCAGGTTGCGATGTTAAGGTCAAGAAAACAAGAGGTGTGGACAAAGAAGTCATTTGAGTTTTCTGTGGAATTATAAGAAGTAGTTTGAGTTTGCGTGGAACTTTAGTGGAGAGAAATAACTGGATTTAGTTCTGTGTGGAATCTGAAGGTGTGGTTTGAGCTTTGTGTTGAGCTGATAGAGAAAGAAGCCATTGGGTTTTGTGTAGTTAACCCTTACAGAGAAAGAAGTGAACTGAGTTTGTGTGGAACTCTATTCCCGGGATTCCTCAGAGCCTGGCTATACATCAGACCAGTACCACTATTCAGCCAATGGGGATAAGTTGGACCGTGTTGTCAGTACATTAGATAAAAGATTTAAAAAGGAAGTCATAGCTCTAGTAACTTAACATACTGTATATAATGACACCTTACAATGGATTGCATTCTCATGTCAGTATATCAAAGCCTTTATTTTCTGAAAATCTCGTTAAAGGATAGGTTTGGTATTTGGCCCTATTTTCGGATAGTCTTGGATGATCTTGAATAGTAGAGACCAACATTTCACTGATCACCTAAACATTTAGTTTAATACCTCTTTGCTGCATCCTCAGACACTGCTCCAATGTCGAATACATTGGGGAGATTTTGCAGCCTTCAAAGACTATGATAAATCTATTTTATTTTTACCAAAACTATAGGACAGACGTATGTACTATAAAAACTCTGAAAACATGTTAATGCTTATGGTGTGATAACTTCCCTTCATTATAGCTTGCAAACATTATTTATATACTTCAATGATAATTTGTGGGAGTTTTCTGATATTTGACCATAACAAAATGTATTAAATCAATTATCAGTTAAAACATTCTGAATCTATTTGGTAATCCCTCCCGTAGGCCAGTACCTCATCCTGCCTCTTACTGCTCCCAGCTGGGCTAAGCTGCACTTCAAAGATGGCCTCTAAAGCAGTTGCTGTCAACCTCTCCTCACTGAGGCTCATGAACGACGGGAAGAGAGACGGATGCGGCTCCAGGGTACGAGGCCTTCCTTAAATCTGCAAAAAGGTCAATCAGCATTTACAGTCACCTTTATGTTTAGACCAGGAATGAAATCTACTGGTGAATTAATTCAGTTTAATTAGTAACAGCAATCGCAAATGTCTGAATTTAATAAGATTTTATTTGTATAACGCTTTTTATGGAGAACTGTCATAAAGACTCAGAGAAAACAGAGAAACAGAAGGAAAATTGGGCTAAAACTAGACCTGAACCCCCAAACAGCAAACGAGGTAAAAACACTCAAATGGTGGCGAGAAGAAACTCCTCGATGGGAAGAAATCTCAGAAGGAACCTGCCTAAAGAGGGGGAGTCCATCCTTCGCTGGCCGGCCCGGTTTAAATTAAAGGTGGAATGGATGGTAACAGAATGTAATGAGCAAATAATCAAGTGGGTTGAACATGTTACACTCTGAGATATGAAACTAGCTGGTATTAGAAAGTCCAATGAAGTGATAATATATAATATGCAATTCAGAGGGGTGGGGCGATACATCTGGGACTCAAATGTAACTACACTTATGTCTACAAATTTTGAAACAAGAGTGAATTTGGCACAAAAGTGGTTGTAATAGACAAAATACCACTGCATGCAATAGTGTAGTATTTTATCCTTGTCCTCCAGTCTCCTTGTGATGGGTGGAAACACCCTGCCATCTGCAGCATACTAAAGTGCTTTGCAATAGAACTGCATTGGATTAATCATGCAATTGAACAAGTGGATTCAAAATCAACATAGGTGAACTTCATAAGTTCAATAGAGACTGTCTGGCTGCACTTAATGTTAAATGGGATCTGAATGAAATATCCAAAACATATTTAGCGTTATATCTGAGACACCTAGCAGCATACAGCTACTGCCTCACTAGCGGTACAGTCATAATAGAGGGCTGGGGTGAATTATTCGGACATCATTTTGTAATCAGTTGGATACATCAGTACTTCTTCCCTCTTGTAGTTCTTACGACTTTATGAAATATATCAGATCATATGAATGATTGGGCTAATTAAATAATTAAGAGCAGGAGTTGCTATGAAATCAAAGTTGGTCCTCATTGCGCACCTCTGGTTTGGTGTCATAAGACAGTTCCTCATTGTGCACCTCTGGTTTGGTGTCATAAGACAGTTCCTCATTGGGCACCTCTGGTTTGGTGTCATAAGACAGTTCCTCATTGGGCACCTCTGGTTTGGTGTCATAAGACAGTTCCTCATTGGGCACCTCTGGTTTGGTGTCATAAGACAGGTCCTCATTGCGCACTTCTGGTTTGGTGTCATAAGACAGTTCCTCATTGCGCACCTCTGGTTTGGTGTCATAAGACAGTTCCTCATTGCGCACCTCTGGTTTGGTGTCATAAGACAGTTCCTCATTGGGCACCTCTGGTTTGGTGTCATAAGACAGTTCCTCATTGCGCACCTCTGGTTTGGTGTCATAAGACAGTTCCTCATTGGGCACCTCTGGTTTGGTGTCATAAGACAGTTCCTCATTGGGCACCTCTGGTTTGGTGTCATAAGACAGGTCCTCATTGCGCACTTCTGGTTTGGTGTCATAAGACAGGTCCTCATTGGGCACCTCTGGTTTGGTGTCATAAGACAGGTCCTCATTGTGTACCTCTGGTTTGGTGTCATAAGACAGTTCCTCATTGCGCACCTCTGGTTTGGTGTCATAAGACAGTTCCTCATTGCGCACCTCTGGTTTGGTGTCATAAGACAGTTCCTCATTGGGCACCTCTAGTTTGGTGTCATAAGACAGTTCCTCATTGGGCACCTCTAGTTTGGTGTCATAAGACAGGTCCTCATTGGCAGGGACTTCAGCGTTGTAGCTGCTGGGTGCGGCTCTTGTACATGAGCTTGTTCGATTTGCCTTTAATTGGATGTGACTCTACTTCACCTCTGCAGGTCTTAGAGGATTAGCGAATATGGTAATACATAAAATCGCTGTTTTATCATGACACTTTTGCAGATATAGCCCTGATTGCCATTAGTCTTTTGGTCTGTCTTTACGAGAGATTTACACTGTTTGTTCTAAATTTTATTTGTATGTGAAAACTAGTTCAAATAAACATAACATATTTCTGCATTACTGGAGTGTTTTATCTGACTTAAACTAAAAAGAGAGATGGCCCCTCATACAACCATTGTGAGATTTTTGGAAAATATTCTAAAATCCTGAGGAAACTGGAAACCTTGCTGTCAGGGGTGCTTGAAACAAACAAACAATGACCCCGCCCTTCCCCCTCCTGCGATAACAAAATACGATTCCTCTTGGAAATAACTAAACAATTTGGATTACAGCATTTTCGTTTCAATTATCTTGAAAGTTGGTGCTTCTAACTGGCAAGCTAGTTTTTCTCAAAAATGTGAAAATTTTAAATGTGCTGAGTTAAGCATTTAGGCAGAGAATTGCTGAAGCCATAGATTGAGCATAATGCTAAAATGTACAAGTTTTACCAACAAAACAGAAGCCACTTTACAGCACTTGTCGAATCCTGTGCATATGCAACAGGGGGTAGGTCTGCTGTGGGATTCAGTCCACTACTGCAGTCCACAACTAGAGATATGATTAGCCCTCTCAGGTAAAGACCAAGGACCTCAATATAGGGAACTGACCTGAGCTACTGACGTCTGTTACACGGACAACGAGGGCCATGTCTGTGTCTGTTTTTCATGCCAATTTCTGGTCTTAATTATTAATTAGTCCTAACATTTACACTATCTGGTATTTTAACTACATTTCTTGATAAGCGCATGAATGACAACCTATATGAAACGTTTTTACTGTGATCTAATTGACGAGTGAACCAGTGTTTGTGTATGTGGCCAATTAGCTCATTTAGCCAGGGTAATTGGTGGGGAAAAAAACCCTGCATACACACCGGCCCTCCAGGACTGGTTTTGCCCACCCTGCTCTAGACTGTAGGTAAATTACTAAACTCAATCTTCTTACTTGGCTTTACTTGTCTTTATGGTTATTCTTATGTTCTCAGGTAAGTGAAAACAGAGATCACAAATTAAATCTTAAGAAATGAAAGGCAAATATTTTTGTCTGAATATAGTGAAGAACGATGAGCAATCGCAAGTTTAAGCACATTTAAGCATGTTTAAGCACATTTAAGCTGAATTAAATGTGTCTCTTAAAATTAAATGTCTTTGATCTTTGACCATTAAAATTGGACCCAAAAGACGGACAGAATGACAAAGAACACTGTGTTTCAATTGACTTTGTTTTGTTCGGCAGACTCTTGCGGTTTTGTTGAGTGCTGGTCAATCGATCAATGCGAAGAACAAGGGAGAACACTGTGTGTCCTTTTCAAAGCACAGATCTATTAATGCAGATTTAATGAAATCCTTCCTGCCTTGTGAGAAGACCTTTGAAATAATGCAAGTAACATTATTTTAAATGGATTTCCTGACAAAGTGCTTGCACTACATTAGTTTAAACCGTAGTTAATTTAATTATTAACAACCAAGCTGTCATGTCCAAAGTGAAACTTGTCTTGAAAAATAACAGAACATGAACGTGTGCATTAATACTTGAGCTCTAAGAATGTGTCTCATGAATATACAATAGATTATCATTTAATGATACAACGATGTCTGAAGTTCAGCAGTTGAAAAGGTATTTTTTGGCAACTGAAATTTATAGTTTGTAATTAGTTTCTTTTGCTGAAAAGAATAATGAGGCTCACTAAGCTTTTAAAAAGTCTTTAAATGCACATTTATTATAATTTTACATTATTAATGTCATATCTGATTATTGAGTAGTCCCTCTTTATTCTCAGCAAAATAAAAAAATAAAAAATAAATAAAAACAACATTATAGCAACAGATATAGTGCATAGTCTTGGAAGAAAAACAATACGAGTGCATTTCTATTTGAATGATACTTAGTACTTAGCCTTTAGTAGTATCAAACTGAGTTAATAGTGTAATTTCAGTAATTACATGTTGGGAACAGAGAGGTTTTAAAACGAGTCTTTAATCAATTCTGTCACCTCTTCAAAGAGAACATTACTTTCGAACGAACAAAAGAGGGGCTTAATTGTATGCTTCGACTTCTACTCTAGCTCTTGCAGAAGTGAAAGACTGATATGATATTCAAAGCACATCATTGGTTGCAGATGGACTAATTGTGCTTCTGCACTTTTAAATGAACTCATTTATCATGATTGGACAGCTTACACGATAAGAGGTGTACATCACCAAACCATTATTTTTTCTATCGTCTTCCTTTAGTTTGAATTCCCTCTGTGTTTAGCTTCAACGGTGGATTAATGGATTAATCAATGTTTCACTTCAAGTGAAACAAAAGTCCATTCAAGTGCAATTCGCCAAAAATAAAGGCAGCAAACAACAGTCTGTCAGTGACACAGAACATGGGGATTTGTTCTCCCGCCCCTAAACGTTTTACCCCCTTTCAGAGGAAGAGAGAGGTTTATTGGCATGGTTGAGATATTAACGGACAGATACAATTTCCCGGGTGACTTATCCCAATATGAATACATCATCGATCAAAGGGAATCACACAGCTGGAGTCACTAGCCCTCCTTCTGCCTCAGTGAGGATTTAAAAATGAGTTGTACAGTGCTCTGCAAAACTAGGCTCAAAGCCTATTTATAACTGTCATAAGGCTACTGGTGGGACCAGCAATATGGCCTACCACAGCCTTAGCCTTACAGAAATAGAATATAATGTGATTTATCGTAAATTATTTTGTATAGCAATGATATACTATATATATATATATATACACACAGTATATACAGTGCCCTCCACTATTATTGGCACCCCTGGTAAAGATGAGTAAAAATTCATCGTTTGTTGAATTAGCTTAATGTTACACTGAAAAAATGAGAAAAATCCAACCTTTAATCGAAGTAAATTTATTATGAAAAAATAATTATTTTTAACAAAACCACATGTGCCACAATTATTGACACCCCTGCATTTATATATAGAATAAAGTAATAATTTTTTATATTTGGACGCATATCCTTTGCATGCCATGACTTCATGTTGTCTGTGACCCAACAACATCAAAAGACTCTTGATATCTTATTTTCTGGTACTCTTACAAGCGATACTATAACCTCTCTGCATTTGAATGGATCTCTATGGGAATTGGGGGGTGAGACAAGATTTAGCTGTAAATTATGCTGGAACAGTATGGAATACATGGTTGGTGAAATGGCTGTACGTCATCAAGGGTCTGAGGTATCAAGCAAGCCTCAAACCATCACTCTGCTGCCGGATATGCAGTAGATATGGATGGATCACTTTAAGGGTTGTTTCTCCTGACAAATCTATTGATTTCCTATTGAACTCTATAGAAAAATAAGTCAGGAGAAAAAACCCTTCAAGTTATCCATCCATATCTAATGCATTTCTGTACGGTAGTACAGAGCACGGATAAAGTACCCGTATACATACTCCGTTTGTTCAAAATTTGAAGTATGCATCGATGCGTGCTCTGACTGGGAAAAATCTCATAATTCCTTTAGAGGTAGGAAAATGGCAAGCGTTGTTGGGCTGAATGGCCTGTTATCATTAAGCACGACTTGCCACATAACGGGGCCACATAACGAGTCTTTCCTGAACTGCGATCTTCCTTTTCCAACCCCGCAACCTGTATCAGCCCCAACTGCAGCCACTGTATATTTTATATATTTTGTATACAGTAATACCTTGACATACGAGTTTAATTCGTTCCGTGACCGAGCTCGTAACTCGGTTTACTCGTATATCAAATCAATTTTCCCCATTTAAATTAATTTAAATACCATTAATCCGTTCCAGCCCCCCAAAAAACACCCTAATTTCTTTGTTACGTAGTTATAAATTATAAATAATTAATACAAAACATAATACAAAGATAATAAAATAGAATATAAAGAAATAAACTGGTTCTAAACTTAATTGCTACATTATTATTCTTCACTTACACTTAATCTTCGTCAGTGATGTTTTCATCTTCATCAGTGACGTTTGCATCTTTTTCATTGATTTTTGGCTTTTTCGTCACGCTTTTCTGACTCTGATCTGCAGGGCGTTTCGATATTAACCTATCCATGGTGGTTTGTTTCTTCCCTTCAGAATTTTTCGGAAATGCGTTAGGCAAGTGTCATTACACAACGCCAACGCACGACCAGTTGCCACTTTTTCTGGATGTTTCTTTTCTATAAATTCTGAAACTTTCTCCGCTTGCTCGGCTCGTAACTCGGGTCTAGGCTCGTAAGGCGAAGCAAGAAATTGTCCGAGCAACGGCTCGTAACTCGGAATACTCGTAAGTTAGTGCACTCGTATGTCAAGGTTTTACTGTATAGTGTTTACTTTTTTCTTAATTAAAATCTTAAAGTAATAAGAATATACACAAATAAAAAAATTATAAAACCCTTCTATAAAGAAGATGGTTTTAACCAATCTGCCCAGTGATGAGTACATGTTGTGTGAAATACAGTAGACCAACATTTCTACAGAACTGTATTGCAGTCAGATATAAAAAAAATGGAAATCCCTGGTAGAGCTGAAGATTGGCTTTTTAATTTAGCCAAATTAAATGAGCCACTCTTGCATGAATAAAAGTCGTCTTTGTACTGATTTATTTTATCTGCAATTGACTTCCCCTCATTTTGGCCGCTCTTTTGAGGTGAATATGCCCTCTCCAGCGTTGCCATAATTTAATGATCTACAACCCCAAAACAACATGAAAACAACATTGAGGTTACATTTGAGTTCCAAAGATTTGTCAATTTCAATGTGCTATGTGATCCTGCAAAGGGCAGCGTGACCTCGCTTTGTGTCCATATAAGGAGTGTGATAACATTTTTGGTGTGCAATTCATCTCCCTTTCATTGTGGGTGTGCAGTTATTCGGGATGATTTAATGCTAGATTAACTACTCTAATTGTAATTCACGTTCTTGAGAAGGAGTAACACAAAATTTCTGGATTGTTTAAGCGACGGATGTAAAATAGAGCCCAGAAAGGCATGCTTTTTTCAGAAAAGCCGAACGAGAAGGAATTATTATTTTTTGTTTGTGACATGACAAAACCATGCTCATAAGAGGATATGTGACATGTTTTTAGAGAGATCATCTAGAGGGCAGGAGCTTCAGAACGTCTGTACTGGCTATCTGTATTCCAGATGAAAAGCTTTGGGTTGTGCTTTAACCTAAATAGGGCCTTGTCATAAACCGAGTGTGGATTGAATATTCATGCAGTTCTCTTGTAGTCTGTTCTTCTGCTTCGCCCTTTATTTCTTTCATTTTAGGAGGCTTGTGCGGAGGCGAGAAGAAGCGCTTCTGGGAAACGGGCAGCGGCCGGCACAAAACCTTCTCGAAGCGGAGAAATGTGCACAATGTACTGCTCCTTATCTTTGTCTCTCTGTCTCTGTCTGCATTGATCTCATCTTAATCCTTAAATCAGTCTGAAATGAAATGGTCTCCCCACATCAGATCAATAAGGAGGATACGAGAAATAACTACGATGGTTGTAGAAATGTTTTTTTGCTTCAATGGACTGAACGCAATAGGTAAATAATCAATATATCTAAATGCATGGACCTTCAAGCTATTGCGCTTGGCCATTACAAGGAGGGAAAGTGCTTATAGCTATAGGGGTCCTTTTACTGTCACATTTCATCACCTCAATCACCTTAGAATCCCTAGAAAATAAGTGCAAACAAGTGTTACTGCAAGGCTTACAAAAGTATTTTTAAAAAAATGGTGTACTCATCATGACACTGTAAAATGGCACTGTAGCCGACCTGACTACTTTTCAGAAGTGGGTTCTGAGAATTAAAATATAGACGTTTTGTCTGACAATTGCATTTTGCATTGAGGTCTTTTTCTCATTCAGATTTCAGGCCCATGTTTGGATTCCCAAATCCTAGAAGATAAATGCATATTTATTTCACACCTGCAATTCACAGATTCTTCTAACCATAATCTATTTATTAACCACCCGAGTTCAGTCTCCTGTCAACTTTGTAGGTGGCCTCGTTTGAGCGGAAGTCTTTTTTAGGTCACGGCAGGCAGAGGGACATCCATCAAACCCTCCCCGCTAAAGGACATCCATCAAACCCTCCCCGCTAAAGGACAATGCAGAACTTCGCCGGGCACACGCTATCCTGCCATTTGCAGCCCTATCCCACGAGTGCACTGAATTAGAGTTTCCTCTCGCTCAAAACCCCAATAAATGGAGCGGCCACGTTTTAAACCACAGCATGAGGAGACCGTACAGACACATTGTCTTCGGTAGTCTGTAAAATAAAGATCTCACATATCAGATTGTTTTTTTGTCGCGTCTGACAGTGATTTATGAAGTTCGGAGCGAAGTAGGCCTGTCTCGAGAGAGGAGAGAGAGAGAGAGAGAGAGAGAGAGAGAGAGAGAGAGAGAGAGAGAGAGAGAGAGAGAGAGAGAGAAGAGAGGAGAGAGAGAGAAAGAGAGAGAGGAGAAAGAGAGAGAGAGAGGAGAGAGAGAAAGAGAGGAGAGAGGAGAAAGAGAGAGAGAGAGAGAGAGAGAGAGAGAGAGAGAGAGAGAGAGAGAGAGAGAGAGAGAGAGAGAGAGAGAGAGAGAGAGAGAGAGAGAGAGAGAGAGAGAGAGAGAGAGAGAGGATGTTGATTCAGCCTCCCTGTTGAAACCAAAAACACAAAGACGTGTTAATGCCTTTATGCCTAATATACATTTTTAAAGAAGCATCAATTTACTAATAGTTAAACAGGGCAGTGTACAGTGAGAGCAGATGAGTGTGGTATTTAATTTAAAAGCGCTGAAGGGGCTGAAGGACCTCGGGAGAATGCAGACAAAGAGCATCGGGTCCCCTTTTAGCGGTTCCCTTTGGTTCTGCCAATAACGGAACGACCATTACACTAGAGTTGGGGGGTGGGGGTTAGTGCTAGAGGATAGAGAGCTGCTGGCCTTTAAATCTGCTTTTACCCAGTTCTGAAACCAATACACGCACAGAAAATACAAAAAAAATAAAACAACAACAAATAAACATAGCCATAATGGACAAAACTGTGATAAGTTGTCTTAGGAATGTGAAGTCTTCAGCTAAGTGGGCCTAATTACAATCTCTGTAACGACCTGGAGGCCAAAATATTCAAATTTTCAGATGCAAAGTACAAAATTTTGCAACATTATGTATGGTTCAGTTATTTAGTTAATAATATGACAGCATGCACTTTTATAATAGAACAGTTTATTATACCATTCATGACCTTACCCACTGTAAACACATACGCAAAATAGTGCAGTGTGTAATATTTGATTTCAGTGTGGTAGACTAATGTCAAGATTTGAAGAGAATAAAATAGTTGCATCTGATAAAACTTTAATTGAGTCCCAAAGGATCAGAGGATCATACAGAGTTTTTATTAAACTTAAAAAATTTGTTCAGTTTCTTCTGAAATTGTAACTTGAATGATTAGCCTGATTCATGAGAAGTGTGGTATTAAAACGCCGGGTAGTGGCCCAGCTGCGAACCTCGTCAATAACACCATTAATGTGTCTAGTGATTGAGTCTCTAGTTGCGGGATGAATATAGTGCCATGTCATAAAATCATTAACACTAGAATCGCCAGAATTCGTTGTATACCTAAAACCACCAACGGGTCAAATTTACCCACACATCCATTTTGAAGTGGTATTACTAAAACAATGTATTCTATCACTGTAATAAAGTATTTGTTTAATAAGGAAATGTCTAAAATCACAGAAGAACTATGTTTAATTATTTGTCTGTTTTCGCCCTATTGTTTTAGGCTATATTTAAAGCTACAGGGACAGCTTGCCACCTTTCTAGTGGCGCTAGCCCAGTGTGCAAAATGGCACAAAATGTCGTTGAAAAGGTGTCCAAGACACTTTTCCAACACAATTTAGCCGTCCATGGATGACTGTTGTTCGCTGGGAGGGACATTCATAATAAAAGTAGTCTTGTCATAATTTATTGACTGTCAATATAGTTCATGGCAATAGTGTTACTCTATGTTCGTCCATGTGTGGTGTTGATGCAGTGCGTCTAGCTTGGCTGGCTACGCTATCTAGCTAATCAAATTAGCTGGTGTTAGCTGAATTTAAATTGAAGATAACTGAATTAATTAACCGTTAATCGTGACAAAATTCACACATTCAATGCGAATAAATAACACGGTAAAATCAAGGATGAAAATGAAATGTTATATTAAAAACATTAGCTACTTACGGAAGTTTACCGTGAGTTTGTTTTGCGATGGTGGGTTTGGTTAAGGTCAGGTCATGGGCTTCTCCACCCTGAACTGTCAATCATACTGTGCCTGGACTATGATGACTTTATCCGTTTGACCCTGCTCCCGACAACGTCACTTCGGCTCCATGGAGCAGACGCAGTGTGTACAAACATGGGGTGGAAAAGACTTACGGAGACTCTATAAACGGTTTTTACGAGGCCGTGGGAAGGCAATGCGTGACGTCACAGTGACTTTTTCCATATTTTTATACAGTTCATGCTTTAACCATTATACAGTAAAATACTAAACTGATCCTGAATCAGCAAAAAGGGGCAACTTTGTACCTTTATATATATATAGCCTATAGGAAAAAATGTATGTATTGTAATGTCATTTTGGCACTTTTTGGCATTATTGATCGTACAGAGGATGAAATTATGGTACAAATACGATAATTATCGTACATCTGGCAGGGCGACATTTAGCAGTCATATGATTGGTGAATAATGATTACAAGTGATTTTCTTTTTATTCTTTGTACAGATGTTTGTGTAGATGAATACATTGTTATTTGCTTGCCATTCTGTAAAACCGCCCAATAAATAGCCACATACAATAACTAGAACGGCACTCAGAGAGACGCTACACCGGCGTGTGTGCTCATCTCGACCCTGAACGTGATGTGCATGAGGCTAAAACTGCTCTTGCGCTGTTAAGTCAGGCATTGAGCGATTGGGGCAAAAAGATTCAGGTGATTGCCCCACTGTTAACATTTCCACAGTTACATCACAATCGGGATTGTTAGAGTCGACGTCGTTCCGTATTTCATTACAGAATGGCTTTTAAAAAAAATATTCTACCAAAAAACAGTCAAAAACATTAATTTTAAATGGTTTAATAATATTATGACATAAAGGGAATTATTTTATAGCATAAACTGCGAATAAAAAAAAAAGTCTAAAACATTAATTGTTAATAATATGACATAAAAAGGGATTACTTAAGGGGGGGGGGGGTATACTACAAAGGAAGGTTAACATAGCCAGGGTTTATTTGCGTTAGCTGGCTTCAGATAACCACCGCAATCTGGCTTAACCGGTACTACAAACGTGGTTATGAACTTGCTAAGTGAACACAGGCTTTATAGAGTAGTCAAGTGACTACGTCACACTGGTTTCGGAAGTAAATTCCCCATTCATTTAGAGCGTAAACATCAACTAAAACTTAATTTTAAACCATTTCTAGTGATTATGTCTTACCATCAATTTCCTGGATTGTTCAATATAATGTCCGTTGGCAAAATATGTCTTTTTTTTCCTTCTAGACCAGCTTTGAGTATATTTTACGTTTTTGTATTTTTTCGTGAATATACCAGCGCTGGCGCTGTTTAAAAACTCGTCCCATAATTCCATCCGGACGAGCAACCGCAATGTAGCGTTGTCTCCAAATGTTGTCTCCAAATACGAACTTTGTTTATTTTCATAATTTAAGCCAATAAAGTGCCACAAATGCAAAGCAACTTTGGAAAAATAGTTTCTTTAGTTTGCAATGAAATACTGAGAGCTATATAGGTGAAACAGGTAAATCTATACATTTCCTGGATCATAAACTCCACAAGTGTGCAAAATCTGAGGATGATATTCAGAATTCAGAAAGTACTAAAGATCTATGATGCAAAATATAGGCAGTGTACCCTGTTTACCCTTTCTATTAGTGTCTCCAAATGGATAAATTGTGCACTGCTCTAAATCATAAAATAATTATATTTAACTACAAATCAACTATATTTTCATCAGTATAGGGGGTAGCAGTCATCCTATGGTGCTTGCTTGATAGTTTTTTCAGTATAGGTTTTCGTTTCCGCTTAGTTCGAGATTTCCCTTCTCGATTTCGATGTCGAAATTCTTAATTCGAGATTCCTTGACAGTTGATTGATCGGCTATGAGGATCAGCTGCTGATCAGTGCCTGGGAGTCTAGCAGGCAGTTGATTAATAATTGAGAGCAGCTGTGGTCCATTTCATCATCCAATGAGGGTGTGACGACACCCTTCCTGTTGGCATTAAAAGAGACAGGAAATGGCATATCCTGATGGGCCCTTTTGGATCCAACAAGCACTTACTACGCACCTCTTGTCTACAGCCTACTTGAGCTTTAAAATTAGCATGTCTGTTAGGCTTTATAATTAGAGTTTTTCTGTGCTTTAGTTGTCAGACACTAAGGTTATTGGTAAGAATATTTAAGAAAAAGCAAGGATAGCATCCTGCCACAAAGATTGTTATAAAGCTCATCATAGCTGCTAGGGGTTTTTAAGGGTGAGCACATAACTCTGTCCACACATTTTCAGTGGGAGCTGCTAAGTAACTAACTAGAGAGAAAAATATCTCCAAAAAACATATATACATTAGTGAGCCAAACAGACAATCTGTGGCAGCTCCTGGGCTTTCACCTGGGAGATGTACAACATATTAATGAAGGAAGCGACAGCCCTGTGGAGTACAGCCAGAATAAATCTGATCTGACATTACACTTTCTTTTGAAAAGTGGAGAGATGTATGTCATTAAAAAGTGTCATAATAGTAAGAAAAGACATGCTCTACTCACTTAAGACTTATAATTAAGCTTAGGGGTGCTGTGGCCCAGGGCACAACAATCTGTTTATTTTCAGATGTCATTGGCATTCATAATAAATATACATATGCTACTTTAAGATGTTTTCCTCATATCGTTATAAAAAATGTTTTACATTTACATACATTTAAATGTATATATTTATTAAACAATGGTTATATGCTGTAGATAATCTTTACTCTACCTTGGTCCTATGTTTAGAAAAGAGTAAGACTGATTTTCTATGGGGAATTTACTAATTGTCTGCCCACCTGTATGACATCATGGCTGTGTTGACCATTGCTGATGCCCATAAATTTTAGTTGATAATGGATGGTAGGGTATAGTACATCAGCCCAACCCTATTGCTATATATCAGAGCAATTTTAATAAAATTCTATGCAACAACTAAATTATTTAGTAATTTTAGGCTTATTTCTGCTCTCTCAACTCATGAAGAACAACCATTTTGTGACTGCTTTTAAAAAAAAATAAAAAATAAAAACAAACTCTCCCTAGTAGAGGCTTAGCCCCCCTAAACATATCTCTGGTGATGCCCCTGCTCCAATGATATGTAGTTTAACACGTGTTTAAGTTCCCTCATGTTTTCTTTAAATGCATTAAAACGGCTCATTTTCTTTGTCTTTTCTTCACTATTTATCAAATGGTTAGTTTTAGTGGCCATTAGGGGTGGGACAATGCACCGATGCATCAATCTGAATGTGTAAATACAACTGCATCGATCTGTAAGATTAGAATTGATAAGCATCGATTAATATCGCATTTTAAACGAATGTGCACGTATTCATTTATTCTAAAGAAATATTCATTTCATTATTTAAAATATATATTTCTGAGACACGACCATTAAAACTGTTTTGACCAGCTTCAATCCATGTTTCTGCTCCAACCCCCACGTAAGCGTGAGTTGAAAGCAGGGACAGGCGGGAATCAAGCGACAATGAGACGGACAGATCTGAGCAAAATGGCTAGCTGCGTGCTCGCTGAGTGCGACAAAAGAGACAGAAACGAATGTTCCGAACAGAAAATCAGTGGTATGGAAGCATTTCGGGTTTAGAAAGAAGGAGGGTGAACTTGACAAAACCGCTGCAATATGCAAGATCTGCCAAGTAGAAATCAAATACACAGGCAACACCACAAACATGATAAACCATTTGCCGACGACACACCATTGACGTGAAGGACAGCAAGCGGGTTAGCAAGCTAAACTCGGGAGTCATTGACACTTCCCATGAGTTTCCTGGAGAAATGGCCAAACAGTTCTATGTTTTTGTATAATTGTTTTTATACACATACCGTGTCCAGACAGTTAATTGTAAAGTGCTTTCTGATATTTAAATTTAAACCATTTTCTATTCAAAATCAAGTAGACGTTAGAGACAAACAAAAATAGTAAGACTATTTCCAATGTTTAATTAATTACGTTTAATTAATTATTACTACGTTAACTGCCCGATTCACTTAATGAATGTCGTGGAACCTAGATACACCATACCATGCAGAAAACATTTTTGTGAAAAATGTATACCTGCTCTGTATGAAGAGGTGAAGAAAACTGTTCGACTCCTTGCAAAACGCTACGAGAGTAGCTTTAACTACGGATGGATGGGCATCTTGTTTGAAAAACAATAACCTAAATAGGGCAACTTTAGAAAATACACTGTTAGTCATGTTTATTGCTGCAGACAGCTGCAAAATGTATGGCATGCCTTAACAATAAACATAATTCTGTGAACTTGGCGTAAGGTTCGAATTGAATATTTAATTACTGCTGAATGTATCGGTATCAAATCACATTAGCATACCTATTACATTTTTTTTTTTTTTAAAGTATCAAAATTAATCTAACCGAATCTTATCGAATCGTGGTCAAATGTAAGATTTTATGATGCATCGAACCTTTGCCTAAAGAATCGTAATCGAATCGTCCCACCCCTAGTGGCCATATATCCACAATTTCACCAATTAGGAGCCTATTGATTCACCTCAGTCTTTAATTTGATCAGTTAAAATGTTTTTATTTTTTGCCCCTCTTTTTGTAATTATTTGCAATATACACTGCCTGGCCAAAAAAAAGTTGCACACTAATATTTTGTTGGACTGCCTTTAGTTTTGTTTACGGCACGCATTCATCGTGGCGTTGTTTTGACAAACTTATGCAACGTCACAACATTTATTTCTGTCCAGAGTTGCATACATTTTTGGCCGAGATCTTGTATTGAGGACGGGAGAGTCAAACCACTCCGTAAAGTCTTCTCCAGCTGTCATGATTATTGGCGCCTCCGCTCTTCTGCGGTCGTTATCCGTTTTGTTGTCGTCAGGGCGCTCTATCAGATTTTTTTCCGCCTCAGTTTCAGTGTTTGGATCTCACCCGGCTATTATTCCTCACACCTGTTTTGGGTTTCCTGCCGGTTATAAATGGCCCAGGTCTTCCAGCACTTTGAGATTTGTCTTTGCTATTTGACAAACAAAGTCGGTACGGTACAGGTTTACTAGCGACCTTTTCTCTTTTAAGCTTTGCTTAAGAGATACAAGGGACTTGCTTTAGCATCTAGTTATTCCTTAGTGAAATTGTTTCTCGTAGTTGCTGTCTGTCCCTCGCTTTGATTTGTATTCTGTTCTCGTTGAGGCAAATTGTTTGTTTCTTTATTTTCCTCTTCTGCACTCTCCCTCATTGAGTGAGAATAATTTTCTTTCCGTTTTACTTATCGTTTGTTTTATTACCTCTGTTATTCACTTGCTCATATTGTAAGTGAGGAGG
The DNA here is from genome assembly GCA_022702515.1 of Ilyophis sp. 1 JC-2022. Lineage (NCBI taxonomy): Eukaryota > Metazoa > Chordata > Actinopteri > Anguilliformes > Synaphobranchidae > Ilyophis > Ilyophis sp. 1 JC-2022. The sequence continues at coordinate 80,415,914 of CM040400.1, read as the reverse complement.
TTCCCCCCCCCCCCCCCCACTCTGTTCTCAAGTACGCTCAAGTGGAGTGTTTTCTATTCTCCATTCCTTGGTTATTCATATAGATATATCCCCCTTTCATAGTACAGACCCGTCCGTCTTTTTGGTGCACACTACAGCTTTTAGAACCCTCAGCGGTCACGTTTGATTCTCCGAATCTTAAACTCCACCTGATACCAGCCCATCCCAAAGACTTTCAATGGGGTTAAGGTCAGGACTCAAGGTCTGGTGGCCAATTCACGTGTGAAAATGATTCCTCATGCTCCCTGAACCACTCTTTCACAATTTTAGCCCAATGAATCTTGGCATTGTCGTCCTGGAATATGCCCATTGATGGGATAACCTGGTTAATCGGTACATTCAGGTACTCGGCTGACTTAATTTTATTGCTGCATAACGTTGCTGAGCCTAAACCTGACTAATTGAAGCAACCCCAGATCATAACACTGCCTCCAGAGGCTTGTACAGTGGGCACTATGCATGATGGGTGCAACAGCGACTTCTTTTTTTTTTGGCCAGGCAGTGTAGCACAATGAGAATATTGGACTTGTGGCTTAAGAGGGTAAATAATCTCTCTAAATATGACAAACGCCTAATTAAGAACAATTGACAGCTTGTTAAAATTCCGGGATTTCAGTTCACCGAAAACCAGCATACAGTGGTCCCCCAGGACCGAGTTTGAGAACCACAGACGTAGATGACTATAACATTCTATTTTAAAATGTTATTCATAACATTACATATTACCTATATCCCCAAATACCTTGCCTTGGATGACTACTTTTACTGTTGATACTTAAGTACATTTAAGAGCATGTACTTATATACTTTGACTTAAGTATACATTTCCAAGTGGTACTTTAACTGAGTATTTTTTTTATGTAGGTATTTGCACTTTTACTTAAGGGATTTGTGTACTTCTTCCACCTCTGGCTTTAGGAAACTGGCTTCGGGCAGGTGCAGCTGTGCCAAGGGAAGTAGTATGTTATTTCTCACTTGCATTGCTGGGGGATCTTGTCAAGGCCTTTACATCGCACCTCAATTTGAAGGCCTATATAAATGAATGTGGGTGCTGAGGGGGCATGAGTCATCAAAGCTACCACCTATCATAAGAGTTGATGTTGCACACTGTATCAAACTGATCAGCCAATGGGACAGTCTCAGAAAAGAAAGAAATCGGGAGATTTCTACCTCAGAGTAATGGGACGGCTTTAACGGTCGGTGTCAATCGAGGATGCAAGGGAGCTTATTCGCTCAATTGCAATTGTGGCTTTGAGTGAATCTGAGGGAAATGGTGACAAACACATGTCAAGAATAGCAGAAGGGTGTGCCCTGATTCCTTCCATCAAAGAAGAAGATCTTGAGACCAATGAATCAATTTATTAGTGCACAACAGACCTCAAGATGTGGGTGACAGATATTTGTGAAGAGGGCAAGATGCTTGCTGTGGATGATGGTGACCGGGACAATTTACATTTTACAGATGCTTTTATCCAAAGCGACATACAGTAAGTGCATACAGAAACGTCATCGAAGCAACTACAGAACAGATAAGACAAAGCACATCCTTCCCATAAAGTTAGCAGCTATCCATTTTCTTTCTGAGCTTGCCCCCCATTTGATAAGAATGTCATGCTACCTGCCTCTGTCAACCGAGAAGAACACATTGAAATCTTTAAAGGGATTGCCTTTTCAATGGTTAATTGTTGTCATCCTGGGGTGGAATAAACATAACCCAAATATCAGTACTAAGTGATATGCCTATATTGAGATATGCCTTCCTTTTTTCAGCATTGCCTGTAATTGATCAGGCAAGGTTTTGATTGGGCGGGATTAAAACACGACCAGTACACGTCATGAAGTCCTCTCAGCCAATAGAGAACCGCGGTCATACGTCACTGAAGCGTTTCTGTGAATGCCACGCCCCACTTTGGGGGAATAATTCAGACTCGCTCCCATTGAACACAACGGTGCAGGAAGAAGACAACAAAGATCGGGGGGAAAAAACTGAAATTCCCAAAAGCTGTTGCATTGTGAACTGCACAGCCAATGCAATTATAAAAGCCAGACTAGCCTGCTGGAGGTAATTTTGTAGGGCTCTGGCAGTGCTCCTCCTTGCACAAAGGAGCTAGGACAGGCGGCGCAGGAGTGACTGCTCAGGTGGAGACCATAAAACTGTAATATGCCCAACATAACCGCTTCTTGTTACTCTCAATTTGACGGCCGTTTACACGGTCCAATGATAGCTTGAACAGCTTGAAAAGTTTGTGTCATGAAACGTTTGACGTTTGTAAACAGCCGAGTTCTGGGTGTGTGTGAAGTCTGAGTGACGCTAACAGCTGGACCATGCCGGCGGGATATCCAAGGCATTTTGAATGTCACAAATAGCATGCTACATTTACCAAAGCCTAGAAAATAAACCAACAATACGCAAAAGGCCACAAAATGTCGTTGAAAGGCCGTGCCAAGAAGCTTTTTTCCGAAACAATGTAGCTAAACATACAAGTCCTAAAACTAATGACACTGATGCAGTTTACAATTTATTTATTTTTAATAACTTAATTATCAGCACAACGTTCTGTAGGTCTAATAGGCTTGTTTACTTGTATTTAATTGTTGGAGAAGTTTCCGATTAATTCGCTAAGCTATTTGGTCAAACAGTTATGTGGGGGCGGGGTGTGGGTGGTTTGAAAAAAGTAGGGACAACCAATCAAAGATGAGGGCGCCAACCCCCATAGTGTTCAACCCATAAAACAAAGATTTACAGGCTGTTGAAATTTCTAAAACTAAATATCTGAGAAGACGAGAAGACTCATTGAGAGTGAGAGAGATATGTCAACACAAGGTAGCTATGTGTTCCTATATTTAATTATTAAGTATGAAGCTTACAAGTTATAAATTAAACATGTTGAATGTTCTATTTCTTAACTTGGCTTTTGTTAATGTAAATGTATTACAGACATTTCATTTATGTATTACCGATTTATTGAATGAAAGTGTCTTTCGACCAGGAGGAAGTGCTAAAGGATTTTATCGAGGTGTTACCCGATGAAGCTGAATTAAACAAAGACATCGCTATTAGAACGGGTAAGATGTATTATACATTTGTTTAAAATGTACTTTTAAAGAGTTTTTGGCTTCGTTCGAGGACGGTCGATACGCGTATATTCAAAGTAGGAAACGTTAAGTTTTTCTCTAAACAAAATGGGGATGTGTTGGCTTGCATGCGTGCTCAGGCGTGAAAGTGTGTTTTAAATGAAATGTATGCTTATTTAAGTATTTTAAATTTTTTCCTTACGGATGACGAATTATTGGCGTTGGTGATCGACTGTAATGTTTTAACCCCTTCTGAAGAAAGGCGTCCGAGCAAACGTGTGAGACAAGAGCAGGTCCAAACTACTCGAGAGACAAAAGCCGGCCAAACGGGGAACTTCCTCAGACCAGACAAAACAGAACGAGCGGCTTTTAGGTATCTTGGATAAAATTGTAAACAACGAAAGTCGGCGAATAACTCTCGAACAATTTTCTGATACTTACTCAAACTTTTAAAGTAAAAATGGCTCTGAAAAGACCTCAGAGGGGCAGAGCAGCAAAAGACCTGCCACGGAAAATACTGAAAACCACAACACTAACCGTTCAGATTTGCAGCTTGTTGATCAAGGATCTATTAACACGCATGAAACATGTAATGAAGCTGTAGAGCATGATGTTTTTGCGGGGTTATTAAGAGCGCTGGACGCTGTAAACTGTGAATGCGCTTCCTGTGTTGGATATGAACCAAAATACCGCTGAAAATAACACGCATGGCATTACAGAAATAGAGATGTCCCAAAACCCTGTAGATTATAACATGCATGGATTTACAGAAGTCAACCAAAATTGTGGGATGATTGATAAGACATTCAGGTGATACGCAGGCCAGCATTCAACAGCACAGAAATTCTCCTCTCTCTCTCAAAATATCCTTCATATATATTCTTCAGAGTGTATGATTATTTGTTTTCAATCCCATTAAAACCTGGCTATAATCATTAAAACGTAATTTCAGACATGCGTTTTGTTGTGCAAAACCAGGAGTTTTTGTATATTTCAATGCTCGCAACAACATAAAATAATACCACTAATAATTAATGTCTGCTTCATTTAAACGGTTTTCTGTTTCTGGAAAATCAAGCTATTACCATTTCATGTTTTCAAGCATCAAAAGGGGGGTAATAGATGGCAATACAATATAAATACAGTATGCCATAGATACAATTTGTGTACTGTATTAAAATGTAAAAACCAACTGAAACGTAGGCACGGCTCGATGATTTCGTTTCTGATCACAAAGGCAGACTCGCCGTTCAAATTCAGTATTCTGCATGGTTGGCAAATCAGGTGGCTACTGGTTTCCAACACCTCACCAATAGTAACAAAAACATCATTAAGGCAATTAGGTCTGAAGTGCAGGCGCTTCTCACCATCAGCCATTCACTACTCAATCAGACCCGTACCATCGAGTGTGACTTAGCCTGCAGGACTTGCTTACTGCTGAACTATTGACAATGTTAATTATGTTTACTGGAACTGAGTGTGCGGGATGTATTTGGTTCTTTGTTTCCTTTCCTTTGATTCACCCAGACCAAGTGTATCCAAATTCCACTACCATACGCTCCATTGGCGTAGTAGTGAAGAATCGGGTCCTTAAATTAGATTATTTAACAGGGTACATTACCATGAGGGGCACCAAAACCATATTCACCACCCGTACGTGTTGTCATGAGACCTCCAGCTATATTATTTGTTCATGTAATACCTTACAATCTTTTCCCCACAATGACACCAAGCTCATTAGTGTTCAGTCCTTACACAGGCACGCAGACACAATACAGGTGTCCCACACACAATGGTGAGATGAACTCCTTCACATATGAAGGTCTGACCTGCCCAGCCAACCACACTTTCTGTCTGGAAGTGACGGAAGACTTTGCAATGGGTCAGATCAACATCCTGGGGAGAATTCCACTGGAGGTGGACGTCGCACCGTGACTGAGTCAGGAACGCGGGCCCTGACTGACCTAATGGACTTGGTGCAACAGGTAATCTGGGAAACGAATTACCACATTGACCAGGCACAGGTGGAGGTGAATCTGGCTAAAAGAACAGCAGACATCCTGGCCAGCTCCTCCACTCGTTCCGCCCATTACAGTCAACGCCTGATAATTATGCGCGACAGCATTTTCCACAGCATCCATTCAATGGTTAGAATATGTGAGCCATCTGGAAAAGTTTTTCATTCAACATGCCTTGAACCGGGGTGAGGTTAAGATGGGTAACCGTTATCTAGATGGGTATTCAGAGTCGGACGGTGTACGTACAGCTTATGAATATGCTGGATGTTTTTTTCAAGCTTGTCCGCAATGTTTTCAATCAAACGCGATTAACCTTCTCACAAAAACAGATTTTGGTTCAATGTATCACAAATTTCAAGAGAGAATTGACACTGCGCCGCGTATACAACCTGAATGTTGTTGTGATGTGGGAGCACGAATGGGTAAGACTTAAACGTGACAATCCCGAGGTTCAGGAGTTCCTGAGACATCATTACTCCAGTTTTAGCTGCATTGCATTGGCTCCCCGTTTCTTTTAGAATTGTTTTTAAAGCTCTTAACAATTTAGCACCCTTTTATATTGCTGATTTCCTGTCTTTTTATGTCCCCTCACGAGCCCTAAGGTCCTCCACAGCTGGGCTTTTAATTGTTCCTGAGGTCCCCAAAGGGAAAATTGGGGCATCTGCTTTGAACTTTTATGCATCTCAGCTGTGGAACTCAATCCCAAAAAGTATTAGAGAAGCCGGCTCAGTGGACATTTTTAAACGACAGTTGAAAACATACCTTTTTAATATTGCTTTTAATTTTTTATTATTTTTAACTATTCACCTTACCTATTTTTATTATACTTGTGATTTTTGCATTGTGTGGAACTATTTTTATGTTTTTACTTGTGTTATTACTCATTGTATAATGTAAAGCACTTTGGGCTGCATTCTGTATGAAAAGTGCTATATAAATAGTTATTATTATTATCATGACTATCCGGAACGTCTGGAGCCTCAGGATGCTCTGTTGGTCGAACTAACACGTTGCACCTTTACTACAAAGTTCAAGAAGGTGAGCAAATACACTATTTTGATTTCACCAGTCTATACCCGTTTGTGAACAAAACTAAAGTTTACCCTACAAATCCCCCCATCATCATCATCTTCTGTGACTTTGACCCGATCGAAAACTATTTTGGTCTGGTCAAAGCCAGAGTCTATACCCCAAGAAACCTTAAACGTCTCAGGACCACTTTGCCGGTCCTGCGCGGAATCTGAGCATCAAGGTTGTTGTAAACATTCTGATGATATGCGTTCTCTAACAGGTGTATGGTGTACCGTTGAATTGAAAAAGGTTACATCATCGACAATTTTTTAAATCTGGCATTTCCAAGATAGGTCCGAGTCTCTTTTCAGTGACTACATTAAGACTAATTTAAAGGGCAAACAAGAATCATCAGGCTACCCCTCTTGGGGGTCTGATGATTCTGACAAGGCTGCATATGTGCAAAGTTACTGGGAGAAGGAGGGCGTACATTTAGAACCAAACTATTTCCGTAAACAAAGCCGAGACCAATTTCAAAACTGTTTTTAAATAGTCTTTGGGGCAAATTTGGTCAGACAAACACAACCTTGATCCGTGATCCCGAACAGTTTCTGCAATTCATGTTTTCAGACGAGTATGACATCTCACACTTCATTTCTTACAGAGACGGTAGCTCTGGTCCACTAGAGATTTACAAAGGGTTTCCCAAAACCTCCCAGATACAGCAATGTGTTCATCGCGGCCTTCACCACCGCTTCTGCACGGCTCGAACTTTATGATGTCATGGATAAAATGCCTGACAGGGTTCTGTACCACGACACTTTCTTTAGTAGGGGTAAGGCCATTCGGAATAAATCTCGAAAAAGCCCTCCAAGACATAACACTTGCACCCTTATACCCTGGCAGACCATTACCGGCTTGTTCTGTATAATAGGCTATATACCTATTTGGGTCTACGTAGAGGGGTGCCCTATCACAGGCCTAAAATGCAGTGTTATCAGAATCAGAATCAGAATTCCTTTATTGTCATTGCACTGGGTACAACGAAATTGAGCAGCAATCCTAAACGGTGCATCCACACATACAAACAGCAATTAAAAATACAGTTAAAACTAAAATAATTAGAAAAATGCTCAATTAAAAAGAAATATATATGTGGCCTATAAACAATAAGATATAAAGACAGTTAACTGAAATGAAATATTGCACTTCGGGATATTGCACATCTCTGAATTGCGGTGGCCCTATATACAAGTAGTTAGGAATATATACACATATACATAGAAAGTGCAGGTGGATGTAACATGTAACATCTGTGCAGTGTTATATAAATAAATAAAAGTAACTAACAGTCAGTGTTTGGCAGTGTTCAGTTCTCGTATAGCTCTGGGGTAGAAACTGTTCTTTAGTCTATTTGTCCGTGATTTGATGGACCTGAAGCGTCTACCAGAGGGCAGCAGGTCAAACAGATGATGACCAGGGTGGGATGGGTCTTTCAATATGTTGGCTGCTCTACTGAGGCAGCGAATGCTGAAAATGTCCTCCAAAGAGGGCAGTGAGCAGCCGATGATCTTCTGGGCGGTATTGATGACCCTCTGGAGGGCTCTCCTGTCCGCTGCTGAGCAGCTGGCATACCACGCAGAGATACAGAATGTCAGCACACTCTCGATGGAGCAGCGGTAGAAGGACACCAGCAGCTTCTCCTGCAGGTTGTTTTTCCTGAGAATCCTCAGGAAATAGTCGCTGCTGTGCCTTCTTGACAACCACAGTGGTGTTGGTAGTCCAGGAGAGATCCTCAGCGATGTGCGTGCCCAGGAACCTGAAATCAGGGACCCTTTCCACACATTCCCCGTTGATGTATAGTGGATCTGGGTTTGCACTGTTCTTCCGGAAGTCTATTATGAGTTATTTTGTTTTTGAGGAGTTTAGGACAAGATTGTTCTCTGAACACCACACTGCCAGTCTTTGGACTTCATCCCTGTAGGCTGTCTCGTCTCCTCCCGAGATTAGTCCCACCACAGTCGTGTCGTCCGCGAACTTGATAATGGTGTTGGTGGAATGGGTGGAGGCACAGTCATGAGTGTAGAGGGCGTAGAGCAGGGGGCTCAACACACAGCCCTGTGGGGAGCCGGTGCTGAGTGTAAGGGTGGGGAGAGGTGGGGGCCTAGTCTCACAGTCTGGGGGCGGTTGGTCAAAAAGTCAGAGTGGCAGATGGGTTGGGAGAGTCCTAAGTCGGTAAGTTTGGTGACCAGTCTGCCTGGGATGATGGTGTTGAAGGCAGAGCTAAAGTCTATGAAAAGCATCCTCACGTAGCTCCCCTGGTGTTCAAGGTGGGTCAGTGCAGTGTCAAAGTCAAAGTGTTTTATTTATCAAGTGCACAGTGTAACACAAGGTCATTCTGAACAATGAAATTCTTAGGACATGGCAAGCAACAACTATGTAGTAGGCATTAAAGACAAACAAAAAATAATAATAATAATTTTAAAAAAAAAAAATATATATATATATATATATATATATATATATTAAATTGTTAAAAAGAGTCAAATAAGGGCAAGAATAACATAAATATAAATATACATAGCAGTAAAACACTAGCAGCAGTTCCAGATATGGACAGTAGGAGTATTAAAGTGTGGAGGTGCCGATAGACATGTACAATAAATTAAATTAAGGTGATGTACAAGAAGTGCCTAGAGCATACAATGAGGTGAGATGAATGAGATTAATTTTTCTGGTTGAGAAGCCTGATGGCCTGGGGGAAAAAACTGTGAGTCTGGTAGTCCGTGCCCGAATGCTCCGGTAACGTCTACCAGACGGCAGCAGCGAGAACAGTCCATAGCCTGGGTGGCTGTAGTCTTTTATGATTTTCTGTGCTTTCTTAAGGCATCGTGTGTGGTAGATGCCTTGCACAGAGGGGAGGTGGCAACCAATGATGCGCTCCGCTGTCTTCACCACCCTCTGAAGGGCCTTGCGATCAGCAGCGGAGCAGCTGCCGTACCAGGTAGTAATGCAGCCAGTGAGAATGCTCTCAATGGTGCACCTGTAAAAGTTGGTGAGAGTTTTGGCAGACATGCCAAACTTCTTGAGTCTCCTCAGGAAGTATAGGCGCTTTTGGGCAGTTTTTACTGCCGCGACCGATTGCCTGGACCAGGAGTGGAGAGCAGTGGCGATGGCATCCTCTGTAGACCTATTCGCTCTGTAGGCAAACTGGTATGGGTCGAAGGTGGGTGGGAGGCTGGCTTTGATGTGCTGCAGGACCAGTCTCTCGAAGCACTTCATGATGACCGGTGTGAGTGCGACCGGACGGTAGTCGTTGAGGCCGCTGATGACAGTCTTTTTCGGCAGTGGAATGATTGTAGCAGACTTCAGGCAAGGTGGGATGATGGATTCAGACAGGGATAGGTTGAAGATCTTTGTGAAGACCCCTGCGAGCTGGTCTGCACATTCCTTCAGCACCCTTCCCGTCACACCATCAGGGCCGGCAGCTTTCCTCGGGTTCACCGCTCTGAGCACACGCCTCACATCATGCTCTTGCACAGTGAGTGTGTGTCTGTTAGAGGCTGGTGGAGGTGTTGTGTCTGTCTCCGCTGCTTTCACCTCAAAGCGAGCAAAGAAACAATTAAGTTCCTCTGCCAGCGAGGCGTCACCGTCTACAGTCGTGCGGTTGCTGCCCTTGTAGTTGGTGATGTGCTGGATGCCCTGCCACACCCGCCGTGGGTCCTTGTTGGTGAAGTGGTCCTCAATCTTCCTCTTGTAGGCCGCTTTAGCATCCCTGATGCCTCTCTTCAGGTTGGCTCTAGCGGCGCTGTATAGGGCTCTGTCACCGGACCTGAAGGCGGTGTTGCGGTCCTTGAGGAGAGTTTGGACCTCCTTTGTCATCCAGGGCTTCTGGTTGGAGTACACCCTGATGTGTTTGTCGACGGTGACATTGTCGACACAATTCTGTATGTAGCAGAGTACAGTTGATGTGTACTCCTCTAAATCCTGGTCTTCAAAAATGTCCCAGTTTGTCCTTTCAAAGCAATCCTGTAGCTGCAAGGAAGCTCCTTCGGGCCATGTCTTAACAGTCTTTGTGGTGGGTTGAGCTTTTCTTCTGAGGGGGGTATATGCTGGTGTTAAAAGTATGGATAAGTGATCTGACTGGCCTAAGTGTGGTAGTGGTGTTGACCTAAAACCTTTCTTAATGTTTGAATAAACCTTGTCTAGTGTGTTTTTTCCCCTAGTAACACATTTGATGTGTTGTTCAAATTTCGGGAGAACTGCCTTTAAATCTCCATGGTTAAAATCACCAGCAATGATATAGGCTGCTTCGGGATAGGTGCCTTGTTGTAAATTTATGGCACTGAGCAGGTAGCCTAAAGCTATGCTAGCGTTAGCATCCGGTGGAATATAAACAGCTGTGACTATAACAACGGTAAACTCACGTGGAAGGTAAATAGGCCTGCATTTAACTGTCAGGTACTCCAAATCAGAAGAACAGTGTCTGTCTAAGATTTTGGTATTAGTGCACCAGTTGTTGTGTACGTAAATGCATAACCCCCCTCCCTTGCGCTTACCGGAGTCTTTGTTTCTATCCCAGCGGAATGCTGTGCGGCCTGCTAGCTCAATGGCTACATCTGGGATAAGTGAGTGTAGCCAAGTCTCTGTTATTAGCAGAATGCAACAGTCCGCAATGAATTTATTCGCGGAGATCCGTAAATTCAATTCGTCCATTTTGTTGGTGATGGATCTGGCGTTGGTGAGAAAAATACTGGGTAGCGGTGGTTTGTGTGGTTGTTTCCTTAGCCTAGCAAGTAGGCCTGACCGGCATCCACGCTTTTGCTTCCGGTGTCTCCGCCTCCGCCGCCTGCCGGGGCCGACAACGATCCACGGAGAGCCCGGTGTCCTGGCTATCTCCTCCGGTATACTGTGCGAGTGGAGAAATCCACACGTAACGGCCTGAGTTCGCTGTAATCCTATGATCAGAAGATCCTGCCGGCTGTAGATGAAACTCGCACGACTAAACTTAACATTGGCGAAGAGATATATAAACAAAAACACACATAAAGAGCGCCGAGAAGGAGAGCTTCGAGCCGCTGCGACTGTGCGCGCCGCCATTTTCCAATGGCCCCTTAGCCCCTTATGATGGCTTTGTCGTAAGTAAAGCCTATGTTCTCGTTCTGATCTGTTTTCAGCTCAATTGCTATATCGTCAATGTGTTTCTTGCTGACATGCATGTAGTGTGGCTTCTCATAAGAGATTATGATTACGTCGTTGCTAGACCCTGTTATATGTACACAGCGTCGCAATAGCACAAAACTATCTCCGACTCTCTGGTAGTCAATGTCGATGTACATTGTGTAGAAACCCGCACAAATATCGGCTGGATGGGGCGCCACAGGATTTACGGTCATTAAGGGAACATCTGGCTCCAATCCCAACATTCTGGTGAGTTTTCCACTAGCCGTCAGGGTTAGATTTTCGTCAGGGATAGCTTGAGCTTGCGGCTAGCAAGCTCCAAGTATAGGGGTACTGAATCTCTGCTAAAGCAACCTCCCATTGTCCTCGAAATTCGAGGGGTCTCGCGAAATTTTATTTCCAGGGTAAATATCTAGACATGCATGTGACATAACCTGCTTCTTCCATGGCGTCCGAATGTTTTTGTAGGGTCTGTAAGCTTTTCTACTCAGAGATCGACAACATGACTTGCGGGAATCCAACTGTTGAACTTTTCAGGCCATCCGACCCATTTTACTAAAACAAGCTTGTCTATTGTGCTTTTTCTCAGCAACAATTTTTTCAACTTTAAAAGTTTTGTCTTTTCCCACTATAACTTTTTGTAATTCAGCCTCATAAAATGTCCTGTCAATGTTCGCACCATCATAATCCTTCAATCTATATACAGGGGGTATTCTGTGAACCCTTTCAGTAACTGTGAAATATTCATCTGTATATGTTTGCTTGTATCCTTTTGCAAACTTCCCACGTACTTTGGAAACTGTCACCCTCTGTGAAACAACTTAAACGTTAGCTTTTTAGATCTTTTTGGAAAGATATCTTTTTTTTTTTTTTTAAACACTTTAAAAACATTATCTTTGTTTACTTCAACGGGTTTCATTTTAATCGTGCTGTGATAGCCGTTATTGTACCCCAGGACCAAATCCTGTAAAACGTCTAGTGTTGTGGGCTGTAAAATAACGCCACATTCTTGTTTTCAACGTTCAACCACCGATGCTTTCACATCTTCGTTGTCTGTGGCAAAGTGTATTATTTTGTTTCGTTTCATCAGACTTTGAAACATTTTATTGAAAAACTGTTTACCTTTAAAAAAAAAAAAGCTTCTTGGCCGGTTTTTTTTTCCAACGATATTTTGTGGTCTTTTTGTATACTGTTATTTTCTAGGCTTTGTTAAATGATACATGCTATTGACGACATTCAAAATGCCTTGGATACCCCGCTGGCATGTTACATTACATTATTATAGGCATTTTAGCAGACGCTCTTATCCAGAGCGACTTACACAGCATTTTTGCATTTATACATAGTATCCATTCACAGCTGGATATATGCTGAAGCAATTCAGGTGAAGTACCTTGCTCAGGGGTACAACGGCAGTGTCCTACCTGGGAATCGAACCTGCAACCTTTCGGCTACAAACCCAGTTCCTTAACCATTGTACTACACTGCCGCTCCGTTCCAGCTGTTAGCGTCACTCAGACTTCACACAAAACCAGTTCCGGATCACAGCTGCTAAAAGCTATTGTGCTTCTTGACCCTGGTTGAACCACGTATTGACAGAAGCTTTATGAAATTTTCACTATCATTGGACCGTGTAAACGCCCGTCAAATTCCGCGTAACAGGAAGCGGTTATTTTGGGCGTATACCTGTTTTATACACACACACACGACGGTTCTGAAACATATGGCCTCTCGCCGCCGTGCTGTGAACTTGGCTCTTCTAACGAAAGATGGCCGGCCGGCTACGCGACAAACCCTGAAGACTGAATATCCACGGACCCCCGCAACACAAAACATTTTCTCAGTTCTTTTTAGTTTTTAATTATTTTATTTCAAATCATTCTTCATAGTTTCTTTATCAGCCTATAGGCGTTCTTTTAAGCTCTCTATCTTACATTTTCCGCCTGGCTATTTTAACACATTACGATTTCATGCGACAAGTTTTTCTTCGGCTCTAACAAACATTTAAAAATTTTTTTTGCATACTGTCTTTCAGACAACTAACTTGCTTTTTCGATTATAGCATCGGCTATTTTTCACGTTTTAACAACCTGCATGAATTATTTTCTTTTAACACGCAGCTGCTAACACACTTTTTTAAATAAAACAATTGCTGCGGCTACTACTAACAACCTATACATTTATACACCGTTACTTTTTCACAATGTTTTTCTAATAAAAAGTACATTTAAAAATAAATAAATAAAATGTTCCCCTAAGCACCAAGGCCCTCCATAAAAAATAAAATTACAACCATCACAAAACCATTTACCAACGAAATTACATCAAACCGTTGAAACAAAAACCCCACCCCGAATAATACATAATCATAAAAGAAATTATAATTTTTTTCCCTGCATAATTGTTTATTCATAAAATACACATCAATCACATTTTGACAGTAACCAAATAATATTTCTCTCTACTGACAATAGCAAAGTACTGGCCAAGGAGATCTTCCAAATTCATTTCACAGAAGATCAGTACGATGGACTGCATTAGCACAACAGAGACATCGCACATGATCATCTTTGGTGGTGTAGTCTTGCCATACAGTCTTTGGTGGTCAGTTTTAAATGCCCCAAGAAAGTACAGAATACTGGCAGTGGTGTGGTCGCATGTTACATATGTCGCAACAGGGAAAGGGGAAGATCCTTTTATAGGGTTTCTCACCTCCAATTCATACACATAAATTGGTGGAGATGCTTGAGGTTTCTGGACATTGCTTCCTGTTGCGTCGAGGTAGACGATGTCTTTCCTGCACCTGTCAAGGATGCAGGAAAACTTTCTGAAGTACTTCATCAGGTGAACTGGTCTTCTCTTGTACCATCATTTGAAGACTCAGGATTTAATTCTGATGCCTCCTCTTCTTCTTTCTGTAGTCCCAGGATATAGTCTTAAGCACACCAAGTTGGTTGGTGCTGCATCCCTACACCCGGAATCCATCACAGATTCTTCCATATGCATGATTTTTTCCAAATAAAGGGATCTTGGCAGTTTTGTTTGAAGTCTTAGAGAGAGATGAGCCCTTTCATCTGTGCGGACTGGTTGCCATCACAGTTCTTGCCGGTTGTGTTTAACAAAATCTCACTGAATGTCCATCTTTGCTTTCAGGGAGATTTCTTCCTCCACAGTTACCTTCACAGACACTGAACAGTCTTCAAATAAATAATAACCCTGAAATCTAAACGGGAGTCTTCCTATGAGACCCAAAGGCTCTCACTGCATGCCCTTCAAATGCACAACTGCAGTGGGGATGTACTGATCGGATCCCTTTCGATATGACGTTAGTCCACTGCAGCCCGATGAACGGGTTTTTCCGCTGCTTCCAATGCAATTTCCACCATTCCATTTTATTGATGAAGAAAAAATATGGTGATTTAGGGAGGCTGTGGATGAAGAAGCTTCCCTAAATCACTACTGTCACCATCTTTATTGTTTTTTTCTGTACTGTAATGGAACACAATGAGAGACTATACTGTTGATAGTCCTTTCAATTCTGAAGAAAAGACAAAATTTCCACAAAATCAGCAAATATATTGAACAAGATTGGTATTTTCTCACTGACTCCAACATTATTGTCACATTTGTGTCAACAAACCCACAGCTCCTTCAGGACTGGCCTTTGTTTCCTGCAGGGATGTTTCGAGACCTTCATCAGAAATAATATTTCTATCCTCCAAGAACAAGGGTTCAGAAGTTTCAAATTGATTTTTTTCTCCTTCTGTATGGACAAGTGAAGAGCTTACAGTGGTTTGATGAATAACCTCTTCCCGATTTTCAAAAACACACAATCAAATACAAATTCAGTAATATGTCAACAGATTTTCTCATCACACACATGACGATGTAAGATGGGATAGGGATAAAATACCTCTTCGGAACATTGTTTATCCCCTGCATGGCTGCCCTTGTCTACCTCAGGTGGCACAGACACAAAATCAGCCTCAAGTCTGACCTCCCTATGTTCCTTAAAAATAGAAAATACACTGGTGTACTTTTGTTATGTATGAGTGTGGCGATGTGTAAATATCAAATATCCAATGAGAGCACATTGTTTGTCTTTATGATAGTCAAGCCGGAAAGTCTGCACACCCCTTTCACCACATTTTATTACGTTACAGACTGAGTTAATTTTTTGCCTCAAACATCTACACACAATAGCTAATAATGACGAAGTGAAAACAGGTTATTTTATTTTACTGACAAAAATAGGTTATTTAGGAGTTACATATCTGTACACACCCTTAGCCTAATACATTAGTCATTTAGCAGACGCTCTTATCCAGAGCGACGTACATAGTGCATTTCCGAACTAGGAACAAGTGCGTTAAAACAAGCCTAAAAGGTAAATATTTTACCAGCCCATGCATACTTAGACCTGGGAAGAGCGTTCCGAAAGGTAGGACTCAATCAAAGCCAGGGCCGAGTGATCTACAGTGTCGAAGGTGACAGAGAGGTCTAGGAGTATTAGAACAGAGGAGAGGGAGGCTGCCCGAGCTGCATGAAGCATCTCGCTGACGGAGAGGAGTGTGGTCTCTGTTGAGTGGCCAGGTTTGAAGCCGGACTGGTTGGGGGTCTAGCAGGTTGTTCTGGGTAAGGAAAGACGACAGTTGGTTAGAAACGGCACGTTCAATAGTTTTGGAAAGAAAAGGAAGAAGAAATACCGGTCTGTAATTTTGGATGTTGGAGGGGTCCAGCGTAGGTTTTCAGGATCGGGGTGATATGGGCTCTCTTGAAGGATGAGGGGAAGCAGCCAGAGGTCAGGGAGGAGTTCACCAGGTAGGTCACAAACGGGAGGATATCTGGGGTGATTGCCTGGAGGAGAGATGAAGGGATAGGGTCGAGGGCACAAGTAGTGGGGCGATGGGATACATCGGTATCAGAAAGGGGAGAAAAGGTGGAGAAACAGAAGGGGTAGAGAGTAAGTAAGTAAGTAGAGAGAGGAAGAGAGTGGAAAACAGTGTCCGTGAGGGGAGGGGGAGTGGGGCTGAAGGAGCTGCGGATGTCTGTGATCTTCTCATCGAAGAAATCTGCAGTGAACGAGGAATGAGGAGCAGGAGGGGGTTTGCTGAGGAGGGAGGAGAAGATAGAGAACAATTGACGGGGTTAGAACTGTGTTTGCAAATTTTTGTGTGATAGTAAGTTACCTTGGCAGCGGTGACTGCTGTAGAGAACTCTGAAGTCTGCTTTCCGTGTGGCAGACTGGCAGTTCCAGAGCACCCCTGCAACGGTGAAGTTCTCGCAGGGAGTCAGCGAGGGGTAACGGAGGTTGGAAGGGTTGCGTCGCCGTGGAGGGCCACGTCGTTGGAAGCGGGTTCTGAATGGAAGAGAGCAGACGGATAGGGAGAACACACATAAACTGGGAGGGAGCGACACTAGTGTCACTCTTCCAGAAGTCTTTTGAAATGCACACAGCTGATTGCAATTGGCTAACAGCTGTGTGAGACACTTCGCAAGCACGAATAAATAATTATTACCAATTAAAAGCACAATACCCCAAAACTAACAATCAGCCAATCGCAACACAAACTAGCAATGCAATTAGTATGATCAGTGTTCAACAAGGTCTAATTAAAATCACGCAAACAGCGGCTAGTATGCTTAAAAACGACACTACCTTTCGCGGGACGGTTAAAACTGCTCTTGCTACACAGGAAAGATGCAGCGATTACAGCGGTTACAGCTTCAAGGCGTCTTGGGAAAGAAGCTACGAGCTTGGCACACTTGTTTCTGGACATTTTTGCCCATTCCTCTTAGCATATCCTTGCAAGCTCCGTCAGGTTGGATGGGGAGCATCGGTACACAGCCATTTTCAGGTCTGGGCTCTGGCTGGGCCACTCAAGGACATGCACAGACTTTCTCCGAAGTCACTCCTTTGTTCTCTTGACTGTGCTTCGGGTCGTTGTCATGTTGGAAGGTAAACCTTCGCCCCAGTCTGAGGTCCAGAGTGCTCTGGAGTAGGTTTTCTTCAAGGATCTCGGTGTACTTAGCTGCATTAATCTTTCCCTCTATCAGGACTAGTCTCCCCGTTCCCGCTGCTGAAAAACATCCCCACATCATGATGCTGCCACTGCCATGCTTCACTGTAGGGATGGTATTAGCCAGGTGATGAGCGCATGTGATGTGCCTGGTTTCCTCCAGACGTGACGCTTGGTATTCAGGCCAAAAAGTTCAGTTTTGGTTTCATCAGACAAGAGAATCAAGATTGAGTGCTGCCTGGATGGTTGATCTTCTGAAAGGTTCTCCCATCTACACAAGGATACGCTGGAGCTCTGTCAGTGACCCTCTGGTTTCTGCTCCCCTCCCTGGCTAAGGCCCGTCTTCCCCGATTGCTCAGTTTGGCCAGGCAGCCAGGTCTAGGAAAATTCTTGGTGGTTCCAAACTTCTTCCATTTACGAATGATGGTGGCCACTGTGCTGTTTGGGACCTGTAAAGCTGATTTTTCCGTACCCTTCTCCAGATAATTCCTTTGACCCTATGGCTTGGAGTTTGCTCTGACATGCACTGTCAACTGTGGGACCTTATATAGGCAGGTGTTGGCAATCCCCAATCATGTCCAATCAATTGAATTTATCACAGGTGGACTCCAATTAAGTTGTAGAAACATCTCAAGCAGTATCAGTGGAAACAAAATGTACCTTGGCTCACTTTTGGGTGTCATATCAAAGGTGTACATATATTTAACATTTCGATTTTTTAATAAATTGGCACAAATGTCTAAACCTGTTTTCACTGTCATTATGGGCTATTTTGTGTAGAATATGTCTAACGTAATAAAACGTGGAGAAGGTGAAAGGGGTGTGGAGACTTTCCGGCTTGACTGCATATTCTGAATCCAAGCAGCCATTGCCTCCATCATTACCCCTGAAGTAAGGTTTTACAATGAGATAATGATGCATAATCATGCACAATATAAATGTTTTCGTAAAAAGGTTGTTGGCTGTTTTTGTTATTTTTGCTGTGGTTGCAGTAGTTTCTTTGGGCCCTATATTGTGTGCCACGTCGACACCACACTTGGGCACCACCACTAACCCGAGCAGGCCTCACTGGTTTGCCCCTCTATCCTAACATTTGTGTGATATGATCTCATTTTAGCTTACTGTAGATGGTTAACAGTATTTCCTGAACTTTTGTATAGTAACGTTAGATTTGGGATCACTGTAACCATAACTTTGCTGCACACAGCCTGAGCTGGCTTAGCTTACTCCACGTGATTCCTTTGTTCCCTGAACACACACGGGCACACACCCATATTTGCATACCTGCACAAATGCTACCATACGCACACAACATGATATGTCTGTTGAGTAGAATGTAATATTCCTTCAATTTTTGTTAAACCTGGTGTCTGTTTTGATGTCATATGAGCACGAGAGCTGAGTCAAACAATCATTAGTAAGTAATACCTTCAACCCTTATGCATTATTTATTCGTGCTTTGATGGTACATTGAAGTACTAGAAATTATAATCCATAATAATCAAATGAGACTGATTTTATTTTAACCTAACTTAAGAATAATAAGGGTAAACCTCATTAATCCATAGTTATTGCATCCTATGTAAGAGTTTATTGAGGCATATTACTTAGGCGCCCTGTCCGAGGATATTCCCTACATAATTGGTAAGATGGACATGTTTTATTTGTCTATCACCACGACTGCTATGAATATTATGAATAATACTCCGCATATTCCTTACACTATAGCTTGCAGATGTCACTGATATGGCGGTTCCAGAGACAATGTTACATTAAACTCAAATGAGATGTTATCAAGTAATGTCTTTTGTAAAATTAAGAGTGTAGCAGCAGTAAGGAACCCTGGAAAATACCCGAAGCGAGTGCATGAAAGGCAAAAATAAAAATGAATAAATATTCTATTGCCCTAACAAGCTGTGTAAAAGGTTACCTACTCACACAAGTGAGAAACTACAATAGACTCAGTCTCCAACAAATGTAGTGGGTTACTCGTATTATACACAATTCAGTGCCTGGGCTATTAACTGATGTTCTTTGGCATTTTTGTCAATATAATACTACATGGTGTTTTGTCATTTCAAAGTGCAAGTAGAACAGCTTAAACTCTTCCTCCATCTGAAATATTTGTGTGTGTGTGTACATTTGGGGCATGAATGAGGGGATTATCAATGGTGCAACTGTGTCAAAAGGAATGCAGATAGCCTAATTATGAAAGCTAATCCTTTTCAATGTTAATAACTGAATGGAGGATATTACTTCATGAGCTTCAGGGCAGGTTTTTTATGGCAAGTTTATGATCCTCCTTATATTTAAAAAAGAAAAGTATTAGTTGTAACCTGATTTTGTCACTGCCTTCCTGATCCCAGCAGCAAAGACCAGTGAACCTTGTGATTATTTTCTGCTGTTAGAAAGAGCCTTGCGATTCTTTCTCACGTTCTTTTAGGACTCACAGCGCCCTCTGTTGGTGGTGAGGCATTGTACATGTGGTTCCCCACAAACAAGCACAACGTCCTCATTTGCAAAACCATGCCTGACATTTCCACGGCTGCAAGCTTAGATACTATAATTTTGTGGTTTTGGGGATGGGATTGGACCACTGTGACTGCAGTGCCGAAAACTACGGTTAGATTGTATTCAAAATAATAACCATACTGAACGAAATCTGTCTTCTCCCCCTTGCAAAAAAGGAGACAACTCCCTTAGATGCTGTAAAGTAGTAGAAAATGGAAACGGGGATGAATTACCATAGTAATCACAGTCTGCATTTCTACTGCAGAAATATACACGCAAACATGGCTGAAAATATTTTCCTGTAGAAGAGGATGCAATCTGTTTTAATGAGTTATTTTGGGAAATATAGCTGAAAGGAATAAAGTTCCTGTCGGGGGAAACATGAAAATAACTAAATCCAGCCATGTCTAACGCTAGAGAGCGTTGTATTCTCTTGAGGACTTGCAACATACCCCCTGGAGTAAGGTTTTAGCACAGGAGAAACGGTAGCTGGGTTTTTCCAACTAATTAAAGCCGTTTCGGTTTGCTTTATTGTTAGTATTTAAAATGATTTTGTGAGGGTTCAGAAAGAGAGAGTTCTGTTTATAGTCACACATTTTTGCTGAAAGACGAGAGGGACAACGTTAAATGAGCCTCGCTCTACAGATTACGTTTATTTTGGCGTTATTAAACTTCATACTGGGGGCAAATTCACGAGTGGCCTGTGTAAAGTGGCTTGTGCCATACCAGGTAGCCCTTTTAACTGAAACGCAAAACCCAGCAGAGACTTTCCTCAGGGTCGGACAACCGTTCATGTGTGATGGCAGATTCTGTTCCATATGGGGCTGGGCCACACAGTAGCAACTTAATAACTCAGTGAAATACAGGACTTTGCCAGTTTCACCTGTGTCAGGTCTCTGGCTCTACTTAAGCCCGGCTCTTCCTGTTTCCGGTGCTTGAGTATTGTTTCACTCTAAGCCAGGTGTAAAGGTATAGGTTCAGGCGACCTCTTTACTTTTGTTCTAAAGTAACGGGGGACTTGCCTGAGGGCTTATTACCTGTTTAGGAGTTATTTGTCTCTTGTTTTGTCTTTTCTTTCGCTAGCCTCTCAATTACACTGTTTTTATTACAGAGGTGTAGGCTACGTCTGTATTGTACCTCAGTTCTGCTCCAGTCTGTGAGCGTTTGCCCTAGTTTTTATTCTATTCAATTTCCAGATTTGAGCATTTATTGCAACAGTAAAACATAAATGAACAACCAGGCTATAGATTAATGATATGTAAATAAATCAACCAATGAAATCCATAATTAGGCACATTCAGCTTGTGCATCTGGCAGAGGTTGAAATGCTGGGTTCTCAATGTATTTCTCTTTTCACATTCTCCCTGTCTGAATGTGTGTTTGTTCAGCAGACAAGATGGAAGTTATTATCTGATCTATGAAAGTGTCTAATTGAAAACTAGTTCCTCTTCTTTAACGGTAAATGATTGCAAAAGGCAGCCAGAATGCTTTTGTGCTGTTCTAGGTGAGATTTCAAATCAATTAGTTACTGGAGATGAGGCTTGGAGAACTGGGAAATATTCTGGAATGTTTCTCTAAATCCCCATGAACTTGTTACTCTTTTTCAAGACTTCCCCTTATGTCTCCTTTTAAAATCCCCCAACTGCCCTAAACTTACATATGTATGTATTTTCCTTCACCATTCTGGAAACCCTGAGAAGCACCTTGCACAGAGTGTACCCTTATCAACAATTTTTTCATCCAAAATCTTTGCTTTAAGGGAAACTCGCACACACAGCGCCTGTCAGCGAATGGAGTTCATAATTTTCCTCCAGGCAGAACATTTCTGAAATGTTATTTATACACGTTTACATTTTTATAAAGTGCTGTGGTTATAGTGTGGCGAGAATTTTTTTGTTTGTTATGTAATTAATACTGGTTTGTTCTCTGGATCATTTTAATTAGAAGTGTGATTGCTGTTATTGGTAACCAATATCAAATGCTCATTTTCTGGTACCTTTCATCCATCATTCTTATTTACTGCTTGTAAAAGCAATAAACCGAAACCTCGCTCAAATTTAATCATACTGATTTAAGGGACATTTAGTGGAATTCGATTTGGGGCAATGTTGCTTACTTGTACGTTTCTTTGTATTGATAACATTAATTTAAAAAAGGTTACCAGCAAACTAATCAAAAATACAATCTTCAGTTCAAGACAAACAGTGGTATTTTGCACTGCTTAGGGAGACCAGCTCCTAAATGCAAGGCTTCTGTAGAAATGGCTCTCTACCTACCTTGTGATTAAACTTTTTTTTCTTCTTCCATCTCAGAGAGAAATTTAATTCGGTATCTGTCAAAATTTGATTGATGGGGTCAAAGGTCAATTTTATGAATATTAATGAGTTTATGAAAAATTATGATTATGCATAAATTATTTATTTTTTATGATTTTTTTAAATTTATGATTATGATGATGCATCATCATTCGGGGCGGATGTTTGTGGGTTTTTCGTTTCAAGGGTTTGGCGATGTCATTTTATTATGGATTGTTGTAAACGTTGTTGAATGGTTTTGTGACGAATTGTTTTTACGGACTGGGGCATGGTGCTTAGGGGAAACATATTGGCAAAGTAATGTGTTGTACATTGTTTTATTTGAAAAACATCGTGAAAAAGTAAAGGTGTATAAATGTATAGGTTATTAGTTGTAGCAGTAGTAGTAGTAGCAGCGGTAATTAAGTTTTATTTAAAAAAGCAGTATGTGTTAGCACAGCTTGTTAAAAAGAATAGAATAATTCAAGCAGGCTGTTAAAACGTGAAAAATCCCCGTGGACTATAACGAAAAAAAACATTATACAGAATCATTGTAAAGACAATTGTTAGATACCAAGAAACTTAGAGCCGAAAAAGGCGAGCTCAATACGGAGCTAAAACGTTAAAACGTGAAAAACACTTGCGCTGAAGGGCGTTCGCAAAACATAGTCCGCGAGCAGAGACACTGTAGACCAAAAAACTTAGAAGAGATTTCAGAGTCCGCGAAATCACAATATTGTACAAAAATAGACAAATATAGGTCCAAAAGTCGAGATAGCGCGTTTAAAAGCCTAGAATGGTTCGCAAGAAAGACTATGAAGAAAAGAATTTAAATAAAAGAATATGTTACGTTTTAAAGAATTAAAACGAAAAACGAAAAAATAACTCTGAAAGTTTCAAGTCGTAACGGAGCATATACAACCAGCGTGTTGACAGCTCGCGGCCAGGGGCATGACTAAATTTGTCCAGACATGTTTCAAGCATGAATACGACACCCAAGCTTCCCGTCACGTGTAATTTGACGTAGTGACGTTGGCGCGTGTTCGTTTTCACGATTTCTGATGGTTGTGGATTGGGTTTGGCATGGATGGGGGGTATACAACATATGGCGTCGGCGATAAGGCGAACAGATCGTTGTAAAATAACAGCAGTTTGTTTCTAGTTTATAAATATATAAACTAGAAACAAACTGCCAGAAAACAAAATAAATATAAAGATCTTTTGGGAACTTTTTACCAAAACAATGTCGCCAGACGTACAAGGCCTATTAAAGCGAATTTCACAGCACAACTTTTTATAATTCGTTTTTTCTGCAGGTGTTAATAGACATGTTTGATATCGAATGGTTTGTAAAAGATGGGGCTATTCAATTTAAACAGAGTTGCTCTATTATATGTAACATACAGCTAGTAAGAACATCTACTTTTAAAAATGTGTTCAAGTTGGCCGGCAAAAACAACTGGCGAAATGTTCATAGCCCACATGTGGCTTTTGCGATAAGATTTCCAAGCTGCTGTAACCGAAAACCATTTGCGAAACTGTGGGCGTAATTGTAAAAGAACGACACAAACCAATCAAAGATGAAGGCTCTGACCAAAAGCATTTAACATTATAAAAACAGACGCATAAAGATAGCGAGATCAGCGGCCATCTCTCAAGACATCACCGGCGCCTACACACATCGCGAAGACCTGAAAGACATGTCGTGTGGCTACTTTTCAACGCCAGGTATCTATGTGTTCATATATTTCATTATCGTGCAAATATGAGATTTACAAATTGTTAATTAAGCATGCTGAATGTTCTATTTCTTAACATGGCTTTTGTTAATGTAAATATATTTTAGACTACAACGACATATTTGTTGAAACAGCAGACGTCATTGATTTGGGATCTGAACAGCTAGTCGGCCTGGAAGAATTGATACATCTGCTACCTCTGGAAAACGAATTACACAGCGTTGTAGAACTTAGTGCTGGTGAGTTGTATTATACATTTGTTTAAAATGTACTTTTAAAAGAGACTGTGTGTGTGTGTGTGTGTGTGTGTGTGTGTATATATATATATATTTATTGACGAATGTTGAAATGTGTTGGTTACAAGACCGACAATCAACATCGAGGCTCAGGTTCTGGCATCGTCGGAGGACGGACGATACACGGATGTTCAAAGTAGGAAACGTTTAAAAACTTTTCTGGTTTAGGGTTATTTAACATTTGTAGTTATCGTTTTGTCTGATTCTAACACATTTTATTTTTAAAAAGCCCCTGAAACACCTCTAGAAACGTGTACAGTGGAGCCAAACAGCGGACCGGAAAGTTCGACGTGGGAAACGTCTGGCTGTGAGTTGTCAGTTGTACATGTCTTGAAAACGTGTGCGGGGTGTGCAAGTGTGTGTGTGTGTGTGTGTTTGTGCACGAGCGCGTATGCGTGCTCGTGTGTGTGTGCTCGGTTTTGCACGCGTGTGTGTGTGTGTGTGTGTGTGAGCGCATGTATAATGTTTTTTAAATAACTTTGTTTGTTTGCTTTAAAATAAATATGATTATTTAAGTATTTTTAATTTAGAATTTTAAAGTGTAATTAATTATTATTATTATTATTATTTTATTTTTTTTAATTTTTAATTTATTTAAAATTTTACTGTGTGTATGTCTGCTTTAAATTAACTGATTATTAAAGTATTTTTAATTTAGTATTTTTAAAGTAATTAATTATTATTGTTATTATTTTTTTTCTTTAAATTTTAGTGTGTGTTTGTTTTAAATTAAATATGTAAAGTATTTTTAATTTTTTCTTACAGACGGCGAAGTAACGGATGAGGAGCTGGTTTCGATACCCGAACCAGAAACCCCAACAAACGTCCAAGAAAGGCGGCCGAGCAATCGTGGTGTTGCCGAACAAGCTACTGTGCAAGAGCCGGGCCAAGCAAGGGTGACAGAAGCCACACAAACCGTGGACCGCAGGGGCCATCCGGCGAGTGTAAACAACCAACTCCTTTGTATTGTTGATAGAATAGTTGCCAATGATAGAGAACGAGCAGAACTCTACAACAGTTTTCAAACACTTGTAAACCAACATTTACAATAAATATGGCCCCGAAAAGACCACGTACTGCTTCTTGTTCCGAGGGGTCGAGCTGCAAAAGACCTGCTGCGGATGATGCTGAAAACACTAACCGTTTAGAGTTAATGCATGAGAATGTTAACCCACATCTCTTAGCACTTGTTGAGGATGTTAATCAAGGCTCTATTGACACGCCTGAAACAAGTAATGAAACTGTAGCGCATGATTTTTTTGCCGGGCTGTTAAGCGCGCTGGCCGCTGTAAACCGTGAACGCGCACGTGCTGAAACGGATATTAACCCAAACAACACTGAAAATAACACGCATGGCATTACTGTGTTAGAGAGGCCCCAAAGCCCTGTAGATGATAACGTGCATGGACTTACAGAAGTCAACCAAGATGGTGGTGCGGTTGATGACACAGACATTCAGGTGATACGCAGGCCCAAATTCAACAGTACAGAAATTCGGCACCGTTTTAACTTTGCAGCACTGTACAACATTGACAACTACGCAGAGTTGTATGTGTATGTCTTAAACATTTTAGAACAGCTACTGGTTAAAGTTCGCGAGTTGTCGCGCCCCAATGATGTTGTACAACTAGAATGAAGGGGTGATTCGTTGTCTGAGGGCGTAACTGTACAACTAAACGGCGACAACATTGATTTGGACATTTTTTTGGACATGGTTGAAAAGTTGATACAGAGCAATTTTGAAATCCTGGCTGATGAAACGCTGATGCTTGTGGCTCACATTATTCAGAACCCAAATGGTGGTGTGGGGGGCCGACGGAAATTATCATCATGTCTCAAGAGCGAAATCATTTGCAAAAAACTAAAACACCTAATTGTTAGCTACAACCGCAGTAACAACCTATGCTTTGCAATGTGTTTGACACACCTTTTAAAGCCGGCATTAAACACATGTGAAGCTGAAAGAGAGGCTGAGCAATTGCAACGTTCCGTAGGCTTTGGTGTTCAGCACAAGGTCTGTTTTTCAGACATTCAGATGTTTGAAAAGTTTTTAAACATCAAGATTGTTGTGTGGTCACACAGTGCAAATAACGGGGTCTTAATAAAGTTTCAAACATCCGAGGCTATACATGCAAAAACACTGTTCCTATACCTCGATGGCATGCACTATTATGGCATCAAATCGTTGAAAGGTTTCTTAGGTAGTCAATATGTTTGCAACTTTTGCTACACACCATACACATCGAAACATAACCACAAATGCAAACATAATTGCAACGTCTGTTTACATGCAGATTGTTTTAAGCATCAGTCGGCAACGATAAGGTGTGACGACTGTATGTGTATCTGTCGATCAAGCTTTTGTCATGCAGAACATAAAGTTTTGAAACAACAGAAGTCGAGCGGCAAGATGCTCAGTATCTGTGACACATACAAGTTCTGCGACAAATGTGCCCGAACATATAATGTCGGTATTCCGCCTAAACCACACACATGTGGTCTAAAGACCTGCACAGCCTGCAAGGCTTTATTGACCCCGGGTGTTGAACATGTGTGCTACATACAGCCTGTGAAAACTGAGCACCCAAGCGTACGTTATGTGTTTTATGATTTTGAGTGTCGGCAGGACCATGGTGAACACATTGCAAATTTCATATGTTGTATTGATTTTAATGGTAAGCGTTGGACGGCGGCTGGTGATGATTGTGTAAACGCTTTTTTTAAGCGATACCGAACACCGAAGTACAAGGGTTATACATTCATTGCACATAATTCGAAGGGTTATGACGGGTACCTGCTGATGCAGTATTTGGTTAAGCAGGGTGTGACACCAAGCATCATAGCACAAGGTAGCAAACTCCTGTGTGTTACAGACGATGCTTTTGGGCAGAGGTATGTTGATTCACTCTGTTTCCTGACTATGAAGCTTAGTGACATGCCCAACGCGCTAGGTTTTGACAATGTGAAAAAGGGGCATTTTCCCCATTTCTGGAATAAAATTGAGAACCAGAATTACATCGGCCCGTACCCGCCACCCTTGTACTATGGAGTTGACACAATGATGGAGAAGGATAGGGTTGCATTTAATGCCTGGTATGATAACGTGTCTGGGGGTGTGTTTGACTTTCGTAAAGAAATGTCAGAGTACTGCCAGAACGATGTTGTTATTTTGCGGGAGGCCTGTTTACGTTTTAGGACAGAGGTGCTTGGGAGCACGGGTTTAGACCCGTTCCAATGCATTACAATAGCCTCTGTGTGTATGAAGCAATTCTGCACAAACTTTTTACCCAAAAACACCATTGCAGTCACAGCGCCCGATAATTATGTCCGACAGCAGAAAGCCTTTTCCACAGCATCAATCCAATGGTTAGAATATGTGAGCCACAAGGAAAAGTTTTTCATTCAACATGCCTTGAACCATGGTGAGGTTAAGATGGGTAACTACCATCTAGACGGGTATTCAGAGTCGGACGGTGTACGTACGGCTTTTGAATACGCTGGCTGCCTATGGCATGCTTGCCCAAATTGTTTTCAGCCAAACACGATTAGCCCTATCACAAAAACAGATTTTGGCTCAATCTACCACAAATTTCAGGAAAAAATTTACACTTTACGCCGCGTATACAACCTGAATGTTGTCGTGATGTGGGAGCATGAATGGGTAAGACTTAAACGTGAGAACCCCGAGGTTCAGGAGTTCCTGAGACATCAGGACTATCCCGAGCGTATGGAGCCTCGGGCTGCTCTGTTTGGTGGTCGAACGAATGCTTTGCAACTTTACTACAAAGTTCAAGAAGGTGAGCAAATGCACTATTTTGATTTCACCAGTCTATACCCGTTTGTGAACAAAACTAAAGTTTACCCAACAAATCACCCCATCATCATCTTCCGTGACTTTGAACCGATCGAAAACTATTTCGGTCTGATCAAAGCCAGGGTCAACACACCAAGAAACCTTAAAATACCAGTGTTACCATACAGAGTCTCTGGTAAATTAATGTTTCCACTCTGCCGGACCTGCGCGGAATCCGAGCATCAAGGTTGCTGTCAGCATTCTGCTGATATGCGTTCTCTAACAGGTGTATGGTGTACCGTTGAATTGCTTAAAGCTATTGAAAAAGGTTACACCATTGACAAAATTTTTGAAATCTGGCACTTCCAAGATAGCTCCGAGTCTCTTTTCAGTGACTACATTAAGACGCACTTAAAGGGTAAACAAGAAGCGTCAGGATACCCCTCTTGGGTTTCTGATGATTCTGGCAAGGCGGCATATGTGCAGAGTTACTGGGAGAAGGAGGGCGTTCGATTGGACCCAAACAATATCATTGTAAACAAAGCCAAAAGACAAATTTCTAAACTGTTTTTAAATAGTCTTTGGGGTAAATTTGGCCAGAGAAGCAATCAGTCAAACACAACCTTGATCCGTGATCCCGAGCAGTTTCTGCAATTCATGTTTTCGGATCAGTATGACATCTCACACTTTTCATTTCTTACCGAGACAGTAGCCCTGGTCCAGTGGAGACTTGCAAAGGGTTTCCCAAAACCACCCAGATACAGCAATGTGTTCATCGCGGCCTTCACCACCGCTTATGCCCGGCTCGAGCTTTATGAGCTCATGGATAAAATGCCCGACAGAGTTCTGTACCACGACACAGATTCTGTAATCTTTGTGAGCCGGCCGGGCGACTGGATGCCTTCTCTCGGCGATTTTTTGGGTGAATTGACTAGCGAGCTAGACCCTGGTGACCACATTGTTGAATTTGTTTCAGGAGGACCCAAGACATACGGCTATAAAACACTGCTCGGTAAAACCTGCATGAAAGTGAAAGGTATAACCCTGCACAATACTAACACACAAGTTGTCAATCTTTCATCACTCACAGACTTGGTACAGCACTATGTACAGAAGCCCGAGGCACCAGCCCGTGAAATTATGACCAGCACAAAGCAAATTGTTAGGGATAAGAGAGGTTTCTCTCTCAACACACGAACAGTTTCCAAAATATTCAGAGTGGTTTACAACAAAAGAGTACTGCTCCCGGATTTCAAAACCTTACCATATGGATTCTAAACAAGTGCCTGGGTGTGAAGGACAATCGGCTTCAGCATCCTTTTTCATGCATAATCTCCGATCCCTCAAGCAGTGGTAAAAGTGTTTTTGTGAAAACACTGCTCGATAATGCACAACATGTTTTGTCACAAGTACCGCAGAACATTGTATGGTTTTATTCCTGCTGGCAACCAATGTATGATGAGGTGCTTCATAAAATAAAGAATGTACAATTTGTAGAAGGGCTTCCTGAATCTTTGACCGATGAAGTTTTGCTACCGTTGCACAAAACCAATATGGTCATTGTTGATGATCTTATGCAAGCCGCCAGTCAGAGCTCTCAAATTGAGAGAGCTTTTACCAAGTATACACACCATAGAAACCTAAGCATCATATATCTTGTGCAGAATCTTTTCTTCCAGGGTCGAAACAGCCGCACAATAAATCTTAATGCAAACTATATTGTTCTGTTCAAAAATCCCAGAGATAAAATGCAAGTTAATGTTTTGGCCCGACAAATGTACCCCAGAAATTCAAAGTTTTTCCTAGAATGTTTTGATGATGCTACCAGAAAACCTTATGGATACCTGTTGGTGGACTTAAAAGCACAGACGCCTGAGGACTACCGCATCAGAACTGGTTTGTACGCTCCAGAGTGGCCGGTTGCTTACGTGCTAAAGAAAAAGTAATATGTCGACACGTATTAAACGGAACTGGAGTCTTCTAAAAGCTCTATTTGAAGGTGATGCCCGGCAAAGACGGGGTATATTACAGTCTGCTTCTGATGAACTCATAAACAATTTGTGAACTAGCCCTCAATGTTTTGCGTGGTAATATTCCCCTAACGAACACACAATTGAAAAAAATAAGAAAACAAAAGGCTGGTATTAAACTGCTGGCTAACAAGAAAACATCAATTAAAAAAAAAAATTAAAGTTATAAATCAAAGGGGCGGCTTCCTTCTGCCTCTACTGAGTGTTGCGATACCTTTTCTAACCAGTTTGATAGCTGGTCGCGGTGGCGGCTAAAAATATGGAGCATGCACAAAAGATGTTTCTGGTACCTCAAAGTCAGATGGACAAATTAAAGAATCTTACTTTTACACCGGAACCCATCCGACAAACTGTTGAAAATGATTTGGATCAAACCATACGTAACATCTTGTCGAGGACTGATGTTGTACCACACGAGAAGGCAAAACTGTATACGATTGCTCTGCAACGTTTTATGGCGCTGATTAAACAAGGTGCTGCGGAAACACAACAATTGACCCTATCCTTGCCAGTCGAGACTCACGATACTGTAAGACCTGAGACCTCCCGATTTGATGTCTTACAAAGTGTACCACCTAGAAGCCGGGAAAATGCCACGTACGTGTTGGATAAAATTTCAAAATCAGGAGATGTGGTAACGTGGAACGCTGATGGGGAGTTTGTGTTTAAAGGCAACGCCGTAAGTGGCTCACATATGTTGGATCTAATAAAGAACATAACCGCACCTCAAAAGATTTCTGAGAATAGAAGACCCAGGGGTTGGGGTGAATTTATAGAGGCTATGGCCATGCTTAACATGCCTCTTTCTGTTATACCTAATCAAAATGTTCGCGACAAGATAAATCGACACAAAAAAACACCCAGTGCGGGCGTATTTACGCCAGAGCATGGTAATAGGCCGGTTTTCTCATCCCCGGTTTTCGATCACTCAGCGTGTGTGTGCGTGTGTGCGTGTGTGCGTGTGTGCGTGTGTGCGTGTGTGTTCCAAATGCTGAAAATGTCTTGTTTAACGTGATTTTATTTTACAATAAACTAAAAACCAAACGAAACACGCTTGTTTATTTTTATTTTTTATTTTCAACAACCGTGACAGATATTAAACATTTCACCACAGCCAACCGTCTACACAGTTTAACATGTTTTTAAGGCATTTATTCAAATATATTTTGTCAACATATCTTGACACCATAGCATCGTTCTTTTTCAAATTATCAGAGTATAGGTCTATAATGTTGCTAAACGGAACCCCTTTGGCCCTGTTGTGTAGATAAAATATACAATGCTGGCCACACTTTGCGCTGAGCGGGTCTTGCATCTGTACTGTGTTGTAAGTAATCCTTGTGCAGTTCTTTTGCAGAAAAGTGTTGATGCTATCAGGGAAGTAAATGTAGTCAGGTGGGTTGCCGTAGGAGTCGAAAAATTCGCCCGTCTTATCCGCACACACATACAAAGCCAACCAGTGTTCCCCAGGCTTATTTCGAGGGTGTGTATTCACAATGTACATGGAGGGTAAATTATCTAGTTTATCAGCCGGTAGCTCATCGCAGGCCACCGTTCCATAAAAGTAATTTGTGGTGTAAGGGTTGTTGCACAAAATAGCATCTAGTTCTCGGGTGTTCATGTTTAATAATAATCATACAAAACGTTCCTCCTCTGGTTCACTTCAATAATATTGTCGAAGCATGCGTAAACAATTAAATTAACGGTCCTGGGTAGCGGGGATCTGAATCTCATCTCCAGACGAATATTGCCCGTTTTGATCAGGGACAGATGTTGGCTGCATCCTTCATCGGGGGTCAGATTGAATGCATAAAGTGTGTAGCCTTTTATGTATTCTTGACGATCTATACACAATGGTGAATCTTTCAGATGTCGCCCCGTTGCAAGTGCTAAACCATAAAATTCACGAACCGCCGAGCCGGTTGTGTAATCTGGGGTAAAAGCCTTTGCCGGAATCTGAAGACCATCCATATTGAGTGATATATGTTCGGCGTCATAATGTTTGAAATTGAAAGGGTTCTTGTTGTAAACTCCTGTAAAAGCGTCGTTATCTACTAAACCTATGATGATCGATTTCGGTAATTGCCCCAAAAACAAATTTTCTTGATTGCAAACTCTAAGACCAGCCGCCATGCTGAAAGTTTTAAGGCTAACACGGTCAATAGGATATTTAACATTCGCTGTTAGTAGTGCCTGTGCATGGCCTAGTTTAACAGGTGGCGATACCCCGATTTTTTTAACAAACATTGTTGCCGAGACTATTTTAAGCTTGTACGGTTGTTGTTGTGCATCAGCGGTCATTAGGCAGAAAGCATCCTTACAACGCACCATCTTGATTTTAATATCGACACCGTTTATAAGTAGTCTCTCCTGAAAAAACATGTCTGTGTGGATGGGTCCGAGCAATTCAAAAGTGTTGCTCCCCGTGGTATATATGGCTCTGCTTTTCAAACCGTTGTTGTCCCCCTCCGGGTCTGTTTCGTCCATATGGCCACCGGTATCCTTATAGAATAAGCCACTCGTAAATTGATTAGACAATGTGGCTTCAGAATAATTAAGTAGACATTCCATAATTGCTCTGTAGGGGTATGTGTTGCTAGACTGGCTCACCAGCCTGTCACCCAGCGAAACATCCACCTGTGAAAAAATGGTCGCTATGGGGTAATTAATAATCCCAACCGTGTCTGCGTTGGTGATATTGGTACCATCTGCACGGGTTATCTTACACTGTAGGTATAATAGAGTGTTGTTTAAGTCAAGGTAATCTTCACCATTGCCGGCTATATAGAACTCTAGGGGGCCCGTGTCCGAAAGGGCTGACAGGGGGGATACTTCAACATAGATGTTCTTATCAATGCTTGTTTGCGTATACGGTACTGCGAAAAGGTCCAGTTCTGACTTCATACATTCCTCTGACATGTTGTGTATGAAGGCCATTTTTAAAAAATGTATCTACTTTTTCTCTTAACCTTCTTGGTGCGCTTTTTCACCCTCCGCGTGCTTTTCGTCACTGAGGCTCGACTGTTCACTGTGCGACGCTTTTTAGCTTTAGACCTGCTCGTGACGCGCCCCCCTGGGGGCCTCTTACGTGCCCGTCTTGTCATAACCATAAGCCCCGAACCGTCCTGGTCACCGGTGTTCAAACGACTCATCACAGCTTTGTTGACCACATCTTTGGCGATGTTCTTGGCTGCTGCTTTCAAATGTGGTTTGGCTATGTTGAAACCTTTCTTTAGTAGGGGCAAGGCCATTCGGAATAAACCTCGAAATAGTCCTCCAAGTCCACTACCATACATAACACTAGCCCCCTTATACCCCGGCAGTCCATTACCAGCCTGTTCCGTATAATATGCTATATACCTATTTGGGTCTACGTAGAGGGGTGTCCTCGCCATTTTTATTCGTGATACCGATATTTCAAAGGCCTAAAGTGTAGTTTTATGTTGGCTTTGCCGTAAGTAAAGGCTATGTTCTCGTTCTGATCTGATTTCAGCTCAATTGTTATATCGTCAATGTGTTTCTTGCTGACATGTACGTAGTGTGGCTTCTCGTAAGATATTGTGATTACATCGTTGCTAGATCCTGTTATAAGTAAACATCGTAGCAGTGGCACAAAACTATCACCGACTCTCTGGTAGTCAATAATGTCTGTGTATACATACATTGTGTAGAACCCCGCCCGAATATCCGCGGGGTGGGGCGCCACAGGCTTTGCAACCGATATTGCAACATCTGACTCCAACCCCAGCATTCTGGCGAGCTTTCCGTTAGCCGATAGGGCTAGATTTTCGTCTGCGCTAATATAAACTCTGTTTTTCATTACGGTGTAGCCCAACTCAATAGCCCATTTTTTCATCTTTAAACTTCTGTTAATCTCATCCACAAGCGCTTTCAGGCTCTTGTAATAACCCCAGCTTGTTGTGACAACATAGCTTGTGGCTTTTTTCGCGTCGCGCACGATAAAATAGTTTTCGTCAGTATTTAGCATGCACCAAGTATAGGGGTATTGAATCTCCGCCAAAGCAACCTCCCATTGTCCTCGTAATTCGAGGGCTCGTGCAGACTTTGTTGTGTAGCTTGAAATTTTATTCCCCGGATAAATATCTAGACACGCATTGCTCGGGAGAGTGACATAAAAACCGTCGTCTTCCATGGTGTCCCCTGATGATTTGGTCGGGTCTGTAAACTTTTCAACTCTTTTAGAGATCGACAACACGACTTTTGGGTATCCAGCTGTTAAATTTTTCGGGCCACCCCACCCATTTTACTAAAACAAACTTGCGTGTTTTCTCAGCAACAATTTTTTCGACCTTATAAGTTTTGTCTTTTCCAACTATAACTTTTTGTAATTCAGCCTCATAAAACACACCGTCAATGTTCGTACCATCATAATCCTTCAATCTGTATACCGGCGGTCTTCTGTGAACCCTTTCAACAACCGTGAAATATTCATCTGTATATGTTTGTTCATATCCTTTTGCAAACTTCCCACGTACTTTGGAGACCCTGACTGTGTCACCCTCCTCAAACTTAAACTTTGGCTTTTTAGATTTTTTTGGAAAGAGACCATACATGTTTTTAAAAACTTTAAAAACATTATCTTTGTTTACTTCAAGGGGTTTCATTTTAATAGTGCTGTGATAGCTATTATTGTACCCCAGCACCAAGGCCTGCACAACATCTATATAGCGTCTTGTATTGTGGGCTGTAAAATAACGCCACATTCTCGTTTTCAACGTTCTATTGAAACGTTCAACCACAGATGCTTTAACATCTTCGTTATCTGTGGCAAAGTGTATTATTTTGTTGCGTTTCATCAGACTTTGGAACATTTTATTGAAAAACTCTTTACCTTTATCTGTTTGTATTTTTTTAGGTTTTCGACCTTTTGCGAGAATGCTTTGAAAAGCCCTGTGCACTTCGACAGCTGTTTTGTTTTTAAGAACACACACCCATGCATGTTTTGACAATATATCTATACATGTTAGCATAAACTTCATATTATCATTATGTTCAGAGACATTTGACATGTCAACTAAATCGACCTGCCATTGTGAATCAATGTTACTCACAAAAACCCTGTTTCTCTTGAAATTGACTCTGATGGGTTTGTGTAATGTGTACGCATCTTCACCAGATAACCACGCAGCAACTTTCTTGTCTGAGACTCTCAAATCTTTTGTATCACAAATACCCCGCTGTAGGCGCCTTTTGCCGCCGTAAGACCCAGGGTTTTCTGGAGAATAATACACATCTTTCAGGTGCTTATCAACATCCATCCTTACGGTTATAGAAGTAATGAAACACAATATAAAAAAAACACAGTATTTATTATTATTATTTTTTTTAAAAACACAGATTTCATTTTACATTACAATTGTGTATGTGCCAATGTTTCGCCTTCAGAACATATGGACCACAGGTCTTCCTTCATGGCGCCCTCGATTTCCCTGAAGTCTGTATCGACCGCCCAAAAGGCCTTCTCGCTGGCCTGGTCAAGTTCCGTTTGTAGGATTTCACGCAGTTTGTCACGAATGTTTGTTTCCTCGCGAATTTCTGCAATAATCGTATCAACAGACCCCAGGATCCTCATAGGCTCGGGTTTAGCCACAAACAGCTCCATGGCTTTGGCAAGCAGAGGACTTAACCATGGTTTCTTCACTCTTGCAACGAAATTGTCAAAGTGATATGTGAAATAGTGTGCGTCCGTCTCGTTTAAACAACTGTCTCTAAGCTGGCTTGGATGGTCAACTTCACAACCCAGACATTGACTCTTCAGATGTTGTTCAATAGCGCAGTCCAGAAGTCTCGCGATGATGATTTTCAAAAGTTTAATCATCGGCGTTGTTAGACAACCGTCTGTTTCACAGCCTTGTATTTCGAACGAACCAGCGTATAAAACATTGTCCACCGCGTTCAGTTCGTCAGCGAGCCACGGCCCTGTAGCCGGAATGTCATTGTGACCCGGGTAATCAGTCTCCCAAGATTCTGAACACTCAGCCGCCTGTAGGGGCGCGTACATTTTGTCAAAATTCTGAGACATGTTGGTCAAGAGGTTTGTACCGGGGTATGGTATCAGGTTTGTACAGCTTGTCTTTTAAAGACCAACTCAAACTTATAACCACGCCTTGAAACCCCCTAGAGTTCTGAAAGGGCGTTTTGATTGGGTTTTCGTGTTTGTGGGGCGTGCTTTGAATTTAACATGCTTGAATGGTTGATATAACAATGATGACACAGGTCTTTAAATAGTATGTAAAAGAAATACTTTTTTATTTTAAAAGTTCACAAAACAATAAAAAATAACAGCGCCGCAATATGTACACAGAGATAATGGCGATATACATGCCCACACAAACCAAACTAGAACACTTTTTTAAAAAAACATCAAATTTATGTTATACACGTTTGTAAAGCTAATTATACAAAGTTTGTCTAATGATCTTCATCAGAGACACACGTCGTTGCTGGTGCTGTGTTTTCCAAATCATCCGACATGTCGGCCGCTGCATCAAATGTTTTCACAAAACCCATGGATCGCATTAGCCGATAGTCCTCAATCCTTGTATTGGCTTGTTCGATACAAAGTTCCAACAACGGTAGGTCATCAAAATTAAAACAAATTTGTACATCAGGGATTGTGGCTGATGCGAAATGCTCGCTAATAATCAGTCGATTAGCTTTTCTGCGTCTTCTAACACACACCACCGAGCAGACGGGTTCTTGCCAGCTTACAAAGTTTCCTTCGCGCTGTATATTGTTGACAACGTCGCGGTAACAGTTTTGGAATAGCCCCCATTCCTTAGGTTTGAAAGTCACACAGTCTGTGTTCTCACCAAACAAATCGCCGTCACACATGTTGAACAGGGTGATTCTTGGGACGCCTGCATCTGTGTGAAGTTTATATCCACATTGGATATGTTCGCGACCAGTACAGGCCCAATCCCGGTACACGAGGTCTATACGTAGTCGGGATATCGCCGCAAAGGGTTTTCTTGGTGTTTGCAACACCGTGCTGTCAGCCATCATAGCGTCTGGAGATTCGGGGGTCATAAGTTGTGCGTTCGCCATTTTCTGGTTGCTTTGACAAGCTAGTGCTTCGATACCAGCGTCTGCTAAACATCTGTGTCGAAAAGCCTGTCTTTTATTCATGTCTTTTCGCCTGCAACACATGTGGGCTACACCCACAACCATCACATGGTGAATACCACCAACCCCCACCCCCCAGAAATCGTGAAAACGAACACGCGCCAACGTCACTACGTCAAATTACACGTGACGGGAAGCTTGGGTGTCGTATTCATGCTTGAAACATGTCTGGACAAATTTAGTCATGCCCCTGGCCGCGAGCTGTCAACACGCTGGTTGTATATGCTCCGCTACGACTTGAAACTTTCCATGTGTTTTTGGCAGCGGTCTCTCCCTATGTAGCACGCGATTTCTTTTTTTGTTTTTTTGTTTTAATTCTTTAAAACGTAACATATTCTTTTATTTAAATTATTTTCTTCATAGTCTTTCTTGCGAACCATTCTAGGCTTTTAAACGCGCTATCTCGCCTTTTGGACCCATCTTTGTCTATTTTTGTACAATATTGTGATTTCGCGGACCCCAAGATATCTTCTAAGTTTTTGCCTACAGTGTCTCTGGTCGCGGACGATGTTTTGCGAACGCCCTTCAGCGCAAGTGTTTTTCACGTTTTAACGTTTTAGCTCCGTATTGAGCTCGCCTTTTTCGGCTCTAAGTTTCTTGGTATCTAACAATTGTCTTTACAATGATTCTGTATAATGTTTTTTTCCGTTATAGTCCACGGGGATTTTTCACGTTTTAACAGCCTGCTTGAATTATTCTATTCTTTTTAACAAGCTGTGCTAACACATACTGCTTTTTTAAATAAAACTTAATTACCGCTGCTACTACTACTACTGCTACAACTAATAACCTATACATTTATACACCTTTACTTTTTCACGATGTTTTTCAAATAAAACAATGTACAACACATTACTTTGCCAATATGTTTCCCCTAAGCACCATGCCCCAGTCCGTAAAAACAATTAGTCACAAAACCATTCAACAACGTTTACAACAATCCATAATAAAATGACATCGCAAAACCCTTGAAACGAAAAACCCACAAACATCCGCCCCGAATGATGATGCATCATCATAATCATAAAAAAACAAAAAATCATTAAAAAAAAATAATTTATGCATAATCATAATTTTTCATAAACTCATTAATATTCATAAAATTGACCTTTGACCCCATCAATCAAATTTTGACAGATACCGAATCAAATTTCTCTCTCATCTCTGTTCAGATCCATCAAGTTCAAAGTCATTTCAAGCTAAGCTGCACCTGCTGAACTGACATTGTGTTCCTTCCCTCTTGGAATCCAACCAGAAGACAACAATTTGTCTCTTTAGTGCGGCGAAACAAGTTCCTTCTTCTCTCCACCAATGTGACCGCATTACTTAAACGCCAGACCAGGGGAAACACCATAGCATTCCTCACGTTACACAACACCACATTAATCCCAACACGAGGCAGACTGGGCCTTACCCTTTCTGTTTTATAGGTACCTCAACTAAAAATATTTCTAAATCTCTATACGCCAAATCACTTGTTACCGTTATCTCTGCTCATGGAATGTCATGACTTTGCTATGCTGATGGACGCTCAATCCTTTTTCTCATTTTCTCCCTCCGACACCGAAGTTCAGGCACATATCTCTGCATGCCTGACTGACATTGCAACCTGTCCACCCACTACCTGAAGCTCAACCTGGGGAAGACATAACTCCTGTTCCTTCTCGCAAAGGGTTCCTCGTGGATTGATGCATCAATTAACATTGGCAACTTCCCTTAACTCCAATATATATTTTCCTTCCCCCACCTACTGGACAAGCTCCTTGCACAGAATGTACCCTTTTAAACATTTATTTTCATCCAAAATCTGCCTGAACACACAGCTTATGTGGAGTTCATAATTTTCCTCTATGCAGATAATCTTGCCTCTATTAATTTATCTGAGGCTTTATGTATTAAAGGGGGGGGGTTCCACGCATGCGCAGAATCACCGGAGATGGAGGGGGGGTGTTTGTTAAGTTTGAAAGACACGGCCGGTTGTGGAAACGTCAAAGGGTTAATTAAATACAAGGTTTTTAAATATATAAACTAGAAACAAACCTCCAGAAAACAAAATATAAAATATTTTTTTCCAAAACAGCGTAGCTAAAAGTACAGGTCCTATTAAAGCGAATTACACAGGAGGCCTTTTATAATTCATATCTTTAAATTATTTTTTCTGCAGGGGTTAATAGGCATGTTTGGTATCGAATGGTTTGTAAAAAGACGGGGTTATTCAATTTAAACAGTTGCGCTATTATATATAACGTGTAATAATATTTACTTTTAAAAGTATCTAAATGGTTGGATTTACGCAAACCATTTGGTCAAACAGTTATGTGGGTGTGGGGGTGTTGGGGGCGTTTTTGTAAAAGCATGGCCAAAGGCTTCGAGGTTTGCATAAGACAGACTTTTTGGCGCAGATATTTAGCAGAAGCTGGTATAGATGGCGGCGCGCGCGCAACGCGAGCCCCTGTGTGTCTCCAGTTTTTGCAAATTAGCGGTTATTTACCTATTCGTTTTAAGTCTGTTCACTCAGAACAGTCTTGCCAACACATCTTACACCCGACAAGAACTTTTGGACATTGGAGGACAATGTTCAGTCAGCTTTAACGGTGATCTCACACCACACGCTGAGATCATAAGGACACCGGAGATCAGCGACCCAGCTCGACCGGCCGGAAGTGCTCCCAGACGGCGCAGAGAACGTAAACAAAGGAGGGGAAGACACGGAGGCCTACGAGCTAGGCTACGGCTAACACCTAACCGATCATCAATTCCCAGCCTTTTTCTCGCGAATGTTCGGTCTCTGGTGAACAAGATGGATGAACTGCGGCTGCGGATCACCACTCATAAATGGATTATGGACTGCAACGTCATGATTTTCACGGAAACATGGCTCAATAGTGGCGTTCCCGACAACGCTATTGTGCTACCGGGACGTGAAATCTTCAGAGCGGATAGAACAGAGGAGGGCTCCGGTAAGACCAGAGGTGGGGGTCTGTGCATTTATGTCAACAAGGCTTGGTGTACGGACAATACCATCATTGAGAGCCACTGCTCTGCTGACCTAGAGCACATCATGGTTAAGAGCAGACCTTTCTATCTGCCTAGAGAATTCACTTCTACAATTGTGACTGCAGCATATATCCCTCCGGATGCTAATGCTAAGCTAGCCATGAAACAACTGCAGGCAGCCATTAGCAAACAACAGACCAAACACCCAGAGGCAGCCTTTATTGTTGCGGGGGATTTCAACCACTCCAGCCTGAAGACTGTTCTCCCTAAATTCCACCAGCATATCTCCTGTCCTACAAGAGGTGATAAGATTTTAGACCATGTTTACACCAACATGGCTGAGGCTTACAAAGCCGTCCCCCTCCCCCACCTTGGACAATCTGATCACCTCTCTTTGTTCCTGTTCCCCAAGTACTCCCCACTCATCAAACGAGTGAAACCCTCTGTGAGGACAGTCAAAGTTTGGCCTGAGGGGGCAGACTCTCTACTGAAGCACCGGTTTCAACACACGGACTGGAGTAGGTTTGCCACACAGGCCACCCTGGACTCCCACACAGACATTGACTCCTACACCACCTCCGTTTTGGACTACACCAACGTCAACGATGTCACCACCCTCAAACGGATTACAACATTCCCCAATCAGAAGCCTTGGATGAACAAATAGGTCCGTCTTCTGCTGAAGACACGCGACACCGCCTTCAAATCAGGTGACGCGCAGGCCTACAGCTCAGCCAGGGCCAATCTGAAAAGGGGTATCAAGAGGGCCAGGCACAGCCACAAGCTAAGGATTGAGGAGCACTTCATCAACTCCGACCCCCGACGCATGTGGCAGGGCATCCAGTCCATTACGGATTACAAACCCACCAACAACTCCCCCCCAACTAACGACACCTCCCTCCCTGATAAGCTCAATGACTTTTATGCCCGCTTCGACAGGGACAACCATGAGGCGGCGATCAAGGCCATACTACCTGTCGACCACCAGCCCCTCACTCTCTCCCCCACTGATGTGTGTGCTGCACTGAGCAGGACTAATGCACGCAAGGCTGCTGGCCCCGATGGCATCCCCGGTCGGGTGCTCAGGGTCTGCGCTGAACAGCTGACTGAGGTCTTGACTAACATCTTCAACCTGTCACTGGCCCAAGCAGCTGTCCCCACGTGCTTTAAAACCACCTCCATTGTGCCAGTGCCGAAACACACCTCTGCTGTGAGCCTAAATGACTTTCGCC
Source organism: Ilyophis sp. 1 JC-2022 (assembly GCA_022702515.1). Taxonomy (NCBI): domain Eukaryota; kingdom Metazoa; phylum Chordata; class Actinopteri; order Anguilliformes; family Synaphobranchidae; genus Ilyophis; species Ilyophis sp. 1 JC-2022. The sequence goes on along the minus strand of CM040400.1, from coordinate 80,374,532 downwards.
CTGTTGCACTCACCCCCACCATCATGAAGTGCTTCGAGAGACTAGTCCTGGCTCACCTCAAATCAGGCCTATCCCCCTGACTGGACCCCCACCAATTCGCCTACCGGGAGAACAGGAGTACGGAGGACGCCATCTCCTCAGTGCTTCACTCCGCGCTCTCCCACCTGGAGGGTGGTAACACCTATGTGAGAATGCTGTTCATTGACTTTAGCTCAGCATTCAACACCATAATCCCCTCCAAACTGATCTCCAAACTCGGCGACCTTGGCATCAACCCTTCCCTCTGCAACTGGTTACTCGACTTCCTCACCAACAGACCCCAACATGTGCGACTAGACAGTCTCATCTCCTCAACCATCACCCTGAACACCGGCGTCCCACAGGGCTGTGTGCTGAGCCCCCTCCTCTACTCCCTCTTCACCCACGACTGCATTCCTGTACATGGCTCCAACTCCATCATTAGCAGTTCGACTCCAAATATTATCTCCAGGTGCATGGGACGGCGATGGGGAAAAAGTTTGCTCCGGCGTATGCCAATATTTATATGGCGGATTGGGAGCAGACGGTCTTCCCCAAATGCTGCAAAATCCCACTGTTATACATTCGGTATCTGGATGATATCTTTGGAGTGTGGAGCCATTCGGAGTCAGACTTTCAACAGTTCATCAGTGTCATGAACGGACATCATGAGGCAATCACAGTGAAATATAATTTGCAGACTGATAAGATTGAGTTTTTGGACACTGAGGTTTTTATTATGAGGACAGAAGATGGGAAGGGTAGCCTTGGTACAAGGGTTTATTTCAAACCAACTGACACCCATGCCCTGCTACATAAAACCAGTTATCATCCGAAACATACATATAAAGGGATTGTTAAATCTCAGTTGATACGGTTTTACAGGATTTGCACAAAGCAGGAGGATGTCGAGTTGGCGACAAAAGTTCTTTTTAAAGCTCTTCGACCAAGGGGTTACAATAGTTTTCTTCGTTAAAGACCGAAGTACAACGGAGTCTGCAACAGGTGCAAGGACCTGATGGGACGAATCGAAATAACAATATAATTCCTTTTGTTTCTACCTATTCCTCAACCTCAGTAAGATTGACCTCCAGTGTCAGAACTAATTTTAAGAGATTGCAGGACACTGTTGAACTCTTTTCAAATTTTAAAATTATATCAGCCTTCAGGAGGAATAAGAACCTAAAAGATGTATTGGTTCATGCCTCTTTGGGCAGTGAAAGACAACAGGATAATTTATGTTTTAGATCAATCAAATTTATCAGGAATAAATATACGAACTTGAGTGCTCCAGTTTGGCAGGATTTTCGGCTTGATTCATCAAATATGGTATATATAATTGAATGCAGAGTTTGTAGTAAACTGTACGTTGGACAGACCAAAAACAAACTTTTGCAACGTTTAAAACAGCATATATACCATATTGATCGAGCTGATAAACTAACAGAACTGTATGTGCATTTTCGCACACATGGCAAAGATAATTTGATTATCTCAGTATTAGAGTCTGGGATACGATGGTCCAGAAATCAGAGATTGGCCGCAGAAAGACGTTGGATAGAAAAGTTAAAAACAGTCTTACCCAACGGTTTAAATGAATTGTAATGATGATTTTAGACCTGGGATTATAGGGCATGGGTATGTAATGCATCTTTTGAAGGACCTGGAGGTGGGGAATATATGTTCGTGCCTATATGTATTTGAAAAGGTAGGAATGTATATGAATTTTTATTCTTATTATTTTTTGACTATTTGATTGAGGCTCCCCGCAGACTAAACTAAATATAAAAAAATATATTTTGGTTTGATAAAGGCCTTCTCTAGATTCCCCCATGTTTTTTTTTTTTAAAAAAAAATCTAGGGACCATGCCCTGATCCTTGGGTGCAACCACTTTCCGGTCTCCACTGGTTTGGATATGGGCTACTGATAGATAGGGTCATTTATTTAGGAAGGAAGAAGTATATGATGGAAATTTGTGTGCCTGTGCCTTCTGTTGACCCTTGTGGTCTTCAGATTTTCAAATCTTCCCCTGACTTAACCCTAACTCCAACCCCAACACCAACCTTAACCCTAACCTTAACTCTAATCCTAACCCCAACCATAACCTTAACCCCTAACCTGCCACAGGCCTTGATTTTGACCGTAACCCTAGCTCTAGCCCCAATCCCAACCCAAACCTAGATCCTAACCCTAACCAGATTCTAACCTGGAATAACAGTGGCTTAACAGGATAGAACAGTTGTCTATCAAACAAAGGTTTGCTGGTTAGATCCCAGCTTGGGACATGCCCAAATATTCTCGCCCCCCCCTTTCTTTCTAGTTTTCTTTTTTGTGATGTAAGGTTTTTTTTGTGGAGTTATCAGATATAAAGAGGAATTTGATTACCTGTGCCAGTGCCTGCTTAACACTTTGGTGTTGAGCTTATTATCCCCTGACCTAACATGTGTGAAGGAGAGTTGTTTGGTGAGAATACTGACTGTGATTTTTGAACCAAGGGAGTGGGTTGCTTTCAAAGACTGCTACCGTGAAGTTGTTGATAATGTACATCGTTACAGTAACTTTGTAAGCTGGCCTGGCGACTGCTCTGTGGTCTGTGTCACAACCCTCAGAGGTGCGGAAAAACTGCTGATCAGGGAGCAATACGCAGCACACAAGATTCCGGATGTACAAATTTGTTTTCATTTTGAAGACCTGCCGTTGTTGGAACTTTGTATTGAACAAGCCGATAAAATGATTGAGGACTATCGGCTATTGCGCTCCATGGGGTTTGTGAAAACGAATCTGCGAGCAAGATTTGACGCAACGGCTTCCATGTCGGATGATAAGGAAAACATACCCCCACCAACGCCATGTGTCTCTGATGAAGATTATTAGACAAACTTTGTGTAATTAACTTTACAACATAACCTGTATAAGTGTTCTAGTTTGGTGTGTGTGTGTATATATATATATATAATGTAGTGCTGTTATTTTTGATTGTTTTGTGAACTTTAAAATAAAAAAATAAGTCTTTCTTTTACATACTATTTAAAGACTTGCTTCATCATTGTTGTGTTAAATTCAAAGCAAGGCCGTTCAAACATGTTAAATTCAAATCACGCCCCAAACATGAAAGCCCAATCAACACCCCCGTTCATAACTCTAAGGTTTCAAGGCGTGGTTATAAGCTTGAGGTGGTCTTTAAAAGACACGCTGTAAAAGACTGATTCCATACAGCCGGTACATGTCTCAGGATTTTGACAAAATGTATGCGCCCCTACAGGTGTCCGAGTGTTCAGAATCTTGGGAGACTGATTATACAGCTCACAACGACATACCGGCTACTGGGCCATGGCTCGATGACGAACTGAAAGCTGTGGACAATGCTTTATACGTGGGTTCATTCAAAATACAAGAATGTGAAATACTTGTCTAACAACGCCAATGGTTAAACTTTTGAAAACCATCATCGCGAGACTTCTGGACTGCGCTATTGAACAACAACTGAAGAGTCAATGCCAAGGTTGTGAAGTTGACCATCCAAGCCAGCTTAGACACAGTTGTTTAACCGAGACGGACTCGCACTATTTTGCATATCACTTTGACAATTTCATTGCAAGAGTGAAGAAACCTTGGTTAAGTCCTCTGCTTGTCAAAGCCATGGAATTGTTCGTTGTTAAACCCGAGCCTATGAGGATACAGGGTTCTGTTGATACGATTGCAGAAATTCGCGAGGAGCCAAACATTCGTGACAAGCTGCACGAAATCCTACGTACAGAGCTTGACCCGGCCAGTGAGAAGGCCTTTACGGCGGTCAATACAGACAATTTGTTTTTGGGCCAATTACCGAAATCTGTCATTATAGGTTTAGTAGATAACGACGTGTTTACAATAAGAACCCTTTCAATTTCAAACATTATAACGCCGAACATATATCACTCAATATGGAAGGCCTTCAGATTCCAACAAAGGCCTTTACCCCAGATTACGCAACCGGTTCAGCGGTTTGTGAATTTTATGGTTTAACACTTGCAACGGGGCGACATCTGAAAGATTCACCATTGTGTATAAATCGTCAAGAATACATAAACGGCTACACCCTTAATGCGTTCAATCTGACCCCTGATGAAGGATGCAGCCAACATCTATCCCTGATCAAAACGGGTAATATACGTCTGGAGATGAGATTCAGAACCCCGCTACCCAGGACCGTTAATTTAATTGTTTACGCATGCTTCGACAATATTATTGAAGTGAACCAGAGGAGGAACGTTTTGTATGATTATTATTAACCATGAACACCCAAGAACTAAATGCTATTTTGGGTAGCAATCCTTACACCGTAAATTACTTTTATGGAACGGTGGCCTGCGATGAGCTTCCGGATAATAAACTAAATAATTTACCTGCCTTGTACATTGTGAATACACACCCTCGAAATAAGCCTGGAGAGCACTGGTTGGCCTTGTATGTGTGTGCGGATAAGACAGGCGAATTTTTCGACTCCTACGGCAACCCACCTCACTACATTTACTTCCCAGATAGCATCAACACTTTTCTGCAAAAGAACTGCACAAGGATTATTTACAACACTGTACAGGTGCAAGACCCGCTCAGCGCAAAGTGTGGCCAACATTGCATATTTTATCTACACAACAGGGCCATAGGGGTTCCGTTTAGCCATATTATAGACCTATACTCTGATAATTTGAAAAAGAACGATGCTATGGTGTCAAGATATGTTGACAAAATATATTTGAATAAATGTCTTAAAAACATGTTAAACTGTGTACAGACGGCATGCTGCGGCAAAATGTTTAAGATCTGTCACGGTTGTTGAAAAAAAAAAAAAAAAAACGCGAGTGCATCTAGATAGCGTTGTTGATTTTTTTCTGCCGTCGGACTGGTAAAGTATCTTCTTAACTTTCGGTTTTAGCCGTGCATTAGGTAATTGAACCGCTTTGTAGTTATTTGTGTAGCTGAGGTAAATTGCAGTAGTTAGCGATTTGTTTAAAGTTGATTTGTATCTATCATTAAGCCTACAATCTGCGTTTTTGTGTTGCTAATCTGAACTAGCTTGACCGGAGCGAATATATAGTGTGTTGCCACTTCTTCTACAGAGTGCATCTAGATAGCGTTGTTGATTTTTTTCTGCCGTCGGACTGGTAAAGTATCTTCTTAACTTTCAGTTTTAGCCGTGCATTAGGTAATTGAACCGCTTTGTAGTTATTTGTGGAGCTGAGCTAAATTGCAGTAGTTAGCGATTTGTTTAAAGTTGATTTGTAGCTATCATTAAGCCTACAATCTGCGTTTTTGTGTTGCTAATCTGAACTAGCTTGACCGGAGCGAATATATAGTGTGTTGCCACTTCTTCTACAGAGTGCATCTAGATAGCGTTGTTGGTTTTTTTCTGCCGTCGGACTGGTAAAGTATCTTCTTAACTTTCGGTTTTAGCCGTGCATTAGGTAATTGAACCGCTTTGTAGTTATTTGTGTAGCTGAGGTAAATTGCAGTAGTTAGCGATTTGTTTAAAGTTGATTTGTAGCTATCATTAAGCCTACAATCTGCGTTTTTGTGTTGCTAATCTGAACTATCTTGACCGGAGCGAATATATAGTGTGTTGCCACTTCTTCTACAGAGTGCATCTAGATAGCGTTGTTGATTTTTTTCTGCCGTCGGACTGGTAAAGTATCTTCTTAACTTTCGGTTTTAGCCGTCCATTAGGTAATTGAACCGCTTTGTAGTTATTTGTGGAGCTGAGCTAAATTGCAGTAGTTAGCGATTTGTTTAAAGTTGATTTGTAGCTATCATTAAGCCTACAATCTGCGTTTTTGTGTTGCTAATCTGAACTAGCTTGACCGGAGCGAATATATAGTGTGTTGCCACTTCTTCTACAGAGTGCATCTAGATAGCGTTGTTGATTTTTTTCTGCCGTTGGACTGGTAAAGTATCTTCTTAACTTTCGGTTTTAGCCGTGCATTAGGTAATTGAACCGCTTTGTAGTTATTTGTGTAGCTGAGGTAAATTGCAGTAGTTAGCGATTTGTTTAAAGTTGATTTGTAGCTATCATTAAGCCTACAATCTGCGTTTTGTGTTGCTAATCTGAACTAGCTTCACCGGAGTGAATTATCCCTGCAAGCAGCTGAATGCAATCGGTAATTAGCAAATAGTGCATAAATTAAAGCAGAGGCTGCCGTGAACACGGCAGCCTCGTCGCCAGTTTGTAAGACTTGTTCTTATTTCTCTGCTTGTTCTTATCTTTTCACCACCTAACTTGCCTTATCACCCCCTATCATGTGTCTAACCCCCATTCCTCTGTGCTATATACCTCGCGCCTGGAGGTCCAACCATCGCAGGCGCTGCCCGGCTAACCTGGTCTGCCCACCCCTGTCCTTTCACAAGGAACTCTCAGTGGTGGGTGGACTATGGAACTGCCGCTCAGCTGTCCAGAAAACTGACTACGCCAAGATGAAGTCCCTCCACTTCTTAGCTCTCACTGAGACCTGGATCACTCCAGATAACACAGCCACTCCCGCTGCTCTGTCTGCTGGCTATTCCTTCTCCCACACCCCCAGGGCCTCTGGCCGAGGCGGGGGTACTGGTCTGCTGATTTCCACATCCTGGAAATTCTGTATTCCCACTGCACACTGCCTGAACTTCTCCTCTTTTGAGTTTCATGCAGTCACTGTAACCCACCCGTCTACACTTAACATTGTAGTTCTCTATCGCCCCCCAGGTCCGCTCGGCGCTTTCCTGGATGAACTGGACACTCTCCTGAGCTCCTTCCCTGAGGATGGCACCCCTGTAATCCTACTGGGAGACTTCAACCTCCATCCAGAGAGTTCCTAGCTATCCAGTGTCGCCTCACTCTTCCAGTCCTTCGCGCTCACTCAATCCCCATCGCCTGCCACCCACAAGGCTGGTAACCAACTCGACCTTGTACTCACCAGGAGCTGCGCCACATCTGAACTCACGGTGACCCCGCTCCATTTCTTTATTTCATTCTCTCTTTCCCTCCCGCTCTCCCTCAACCCTACTAACGATCCACCCACTGTTATGTTCAGGAGAAATCTCCGCACCCTCTCGCACTACTTCCGCTCTCTCTATACTTCCTCCTCCTGCGTCTTTTGCTAATATGCATGTTGATGTTGCCACCTCTATGTTTAACTCCTGTCTCTCAACTCACTTTGTCCTCTTGTCTACAAACCAGCTCGACCATCACCCCCTTCCCCGTGGCTGACAGATTCTCTCAGATCCAACAGAACCATGCTGCGAGGCGCTGAGAGAAAGTGGAGGAAATCCAGATCCCCAGATGACCTGGCCTCCTATCACACTCTGCTGGCAGCCTTCACAGCTGCAACTACATCGGCTAAGACTTTTTTTCAGACTAAAATTAATGCATGCGTGTCTAATCCACGGAAACTCTTTTCCACCTTCTCCTCCCTGCTTACCCCCCCTCCACCCCCTTCACCCTCCTCCCTCTCTGCAGATGACTTCCTGACCCACTTTGAGGGGAAGGTGGCCATGATTCGCAACTCCTTCACACCTCAGGTGACACCCCACATCCCCCGTACCGAACCTATCGCCACGCTGTCGTCCTTCAAGACTCTGGAGGATGCAGATGTGCTCCAACTTGTGATGCACCATCACGCAACCACCTGTCCACTGGACCCCATCCCGTCAGCAGTCCTCCAGTCAATATCTGCTGAGCTCGTTCCATATCTGTCCACTATTATCAACACCTCCCTAACCTGTGGCCATGTCCCTGCTGTTTTTAAGACTGCCCGTGTATCCCCACTCCTAAAAAAACCTAGCTTGGACCCCTCTGATGTCAGGAACTACCGTCCTGTATCTCTCTTGCCCTTCCTGTCCAAAACTCTGGAACGAGCTGTCCATAACCAACTGTCTGTTTTTCTCCACCAGAACAACCTGCTTGACCTCCATCAGTCCGGCTTCAGAACCGGACATTCCACAGAAACTGCTCTCCTGGCCATGACTGAGGCGCTCTCCACTGCCAGAGCCTCATCCCTCTCCTCTGTCCTGATTCTACTTGACCTGTCTGCAGCGTTCGACACGGTCAACCACAAACTCCTGATTTCCACACTTTCTGAGATGGGCATTTCTGGGACTGCCCTCTCCTGGTTTGTATCGTACCTCACTGATAGATCCTACTAAGTCTCTTGGAAGGGTTCTGTGTCTACAGGAGTCCCACAGGGATCTGTCCTGGGTCCTCTGCTGTTCTCCATTTATACAAAATCTCTTGGTTCAGTAATCAATTCACATGGCTTCTCATACCATAGTTATGCTGATGATACTCAACTCTTCCTCTCTTTCCCTCCCTCTACCCAACAGGTGAAGGAGAGGATATCTGCTTGTCTGGCTGACATCTCTGAGTGGATGACTACCAATCACCTGAAGCTCAACCTCGACAAGACAGAGCTCCTCTTCATGCCACACAAAACCTCCCCGCTACTTGACCTCTCCATCACCATTGACGGGACTATGGTGGCTGCCTCCCGCTCTGCAAAGAACCTGGGGGTGGTCCTGGACGACCAGCTGAACTTCAAAGACCATATCAGGGCGACGGCACGGTCCTGCAGGTTCCTCCTGTACAACATAAGGAGGATTCGACCGTACCTGACCACCTATTCCACCCAGCTTTTGGTCCAGACCATGGTCACCTCACGCCTGGACTATTGTAACATCCTGCCTCTTCAACTGATCCAGAACGCAGCTGCCCGGCTTGTGTTCAACCTCCCGAAATTTTCACGTCACTCCCACTGGCTGCCAGTTGCAAAATTCTGACCCTGGCCTACACTGCAGCCAATAGGACAGGCCCTGTCTACCTGCAGGACTTGATCCAGAACTATGTTCCTGCTCGACCGCTTCGCTCATCTACTGCAGGGCGACTTGCACTTCCCCCCCTCCGTGTAAATGGCACTCGCTCGTCCCGACTGCGGAGCTTTTCCACCCTATCTCCCCAGTGGTGGAACGAACTTCCCATTCCCCTACGTTCCATGCCAACCCTGCCTACTTTCCGTCGTGGCCTGAAAACGCACCTTTTCAGACTCCACCTGGACTAATACTTATCTAGGACCTCATGGTATGTGTTCTTGTTGAACTGTGTATTCAAGTTTATAATATTTAGAATAGAATTGTATTAGAGCTGATTTACCCAGTTCACTGTGAACTGCATTGTGTTCATTACTAGGGATAGCTGCTACTGTATGGGAAGAATGTGCTTTCTTATCTGTTCTGTAGTTACTTCGATGACCTTTCTGTACGTCGCTTTGGATAAAAGCGTCTGCTAAATGAATGTAATGTAAAAACAAGAATGTTTCGTTTGGTTTTTACTTTATGTATTTTATTGTAAAATAAAAACATGTTAAACTTGACATTTGATATTTTCATCATTTAAAACACCCACAAGTACACACTCTGCTTCAGAAATCTAACCACGCTGAATGGTCTAAAACAGGGGATGAGAACAGCCCTAGGACCGGGCTCTGGCGTCATCAGTGTAAATAGAAAAGCATTTGGTGTTTTTTTGTGCCGATTTATCTTGTCGCGAACATTTTGATTAGGTATAACAGAAAGAGGCATGTTAAGCATAGCCATAGCCTCTATAAATTCACCCCTGGGTCTTCTATTCTCAGAAATCTTTTGAGGTGCTGTTATGTTCTTTATTAGGTCCAACATAAGCGAGCCACTTACGGCGGTGCCTTTAAACACAAACTCCCCGTCAGCGTTCCACGTTACCACATCTCCTGATTTAGAAATTTTATCCAATACGTACGTGGCATTTTTCCGGCTTCTAGGGGGCACACTTTGTAAGACAACATCAACTCGGGCGGTCTCAGGTCTTACAGTATCGTGAGCCTTGACAGGCATTGATAGGGTCAAATGTTGTGTTTCAGCATCACCTTGTTTGATCAGAGCTATGAAACGTTGTAGAGCAATCGTATACAGTTTTGCCTTCTCGTGAGGCACAACATCAGTCCTTGACAAGATGTTACGTATGGTTTGATCCAAATCATTTTCAACAGTTTGTCGGATGGGTTCAGGTGTAAAAGTAAGATTCTTTAATTTGTCCATCTGACTTTGAGGTACCAGAAACATCTTTTGCGCATGCTCCATATTTTTAGCCGCCACCGCGACCAGCTATCAAACTGGTGAGAAAAGGTATTGCAACACTCAGTAGAGGCAGAAGGAAACCGCCCCTTTGATTTATAACTTAAATTTTTTTTTTAATTTATGTTTTTTTGTTAGCCAACAGTTTAACACAGGCCTTTTGTTTTCTTATTTTTTTCAGTTGTGTATTCGTTAGGGGAATATTACCACGTAAAACATTGAGAGCTAGTTCACAAATTGTGTTTGAGTTCATCAGAAGCAGACTGTAATATACCCCGTCTTTGCCGGGCATTACCTTCAAATAGAGCTTTTAGAAGACTCCAGTTCCGTTTAATACGAGTCGACATATTACTTTTTCTTTAGCACATAAACAACCGGCCACTCGAGCATACAAACCAGTTCTGATGCGGTATTCCTCAGGCGTCTGTGCTTTTAAGTCCACCAACAGGTATCCATAAGGTTTCCTGGTAGCATCATCAAAACATTCGAGGAAAAACTTTGAATTTCTGGGGTACGTTTGTCGGGCCAAAACATTAACTTGGATTTTTGAACAGAACAATATAGTTTGCATTAAGATTTATTGTATGGCTGTTTCGACCCTGGAAGAAAAGATTCTGCACAAGATATATGATGCTTAGGTTTCTATGGTGTGTATACTTGGTAAAAGCTCTCTCAATTGCAGAGCTCTGACTGGCCGCTTGCATAAGATCATCAACGACCATATTGGTTTTGTGCAAAGGTAGCAAAACTTCATCGGTCAAAGATTCAGGAAGCCCTTCTACAAAATGTACATTCTTTATTTTATGAAGCACTTCATCATACATGGGTTGCCAGCACGAATAAAACCATACAATGTTCTGCGGCACTTTCGACAATACATGTTGTGCATTTTCGAGCAGTGTTTTCACAAAAACACTTTTACCACTGAGGGGCCGGAGATTATGCATGAAAAAGGATGTTGAAGACGATTGTCAAATCCTTCACAACCAAGCACTTGTTCAGAATCCATATGGTAAGGTTTTGAAATCCGGGAGCAGTACCCTTTTGTTGTAAACCACTCTGAATATTTTGGAAACTGTGCGTGTGTTGAGAAAGAAACCTCTCTTATCCCTAACAATTTGTTTTGGTCATAATTTCACGAGCTGGGGCCTCTGGATTCTGTACATAGTGTTGTACCAATTCTGTGAGTGATGAAAGATTGACAACTTGTGTGTTAGTATTATGTAGGGTTATACCTTTCACTTTCATGCAAGTTTTACCGAGCAGTGTTTTATAGCCGTACGTCTTGGGTCCTCCTGAAACAAATTCAACAATTTGATCACCCGGGTCTAGCTCACTAGTCAATTCGCCCAAAAAATCGCCAAGAGAAGGCATCCAGTCCCCCGGACGGCTCACAAAGATTACAGAATCTGTGTCGTGGTACAGAACTCTGTCAGGCATTTTATCCATGAGCTCATAAAGTTCGAGCCGGGCATAAGCGGTGGTGAAGGCCGCGATGAACACATTGCTGTATCTGGGTGGTTTTGGGAAACCCTTTGCAAGTCTCCACTGGACCAGGGCTACTGTCTCGGTAAGAAATTAAGTGTGTGATGTCATACTCGTCTGAAAACATGAATTGCAGAAACTGTTCGGGATCACGGATCAAGGCTGTGTTTGTCTGATTGCTTCTCTGGCCAAATTTGCCCCAAAGACTATTTAAAAACAGTTTTGAAATTTGTCTTTGTTTACGGAGATATTGTTTGGGTCTAATCGGACGCCCTCCTTCTCCCAGTAACTGCACATATGCAGCCTTGTCAGAATCATCAGAAACCCAAGAGGGGTAGCGTGATGCTTCTTGTTTACCCTTTAAATGAGTCTTAATGTAGTCACTGAAAAGAGACTGAGCTATCTTGGAAATCCAAGATTTCAAAAATTGTGTCAATGGTGTAACCTTTTTCAATAGCTTTAATCAATTCAACGGTACACCATACACCTGTTAGAGAACGCATATCATCAGAATGTTGACAGTGTGGTGTTTGCACAGAAAAACGACTGGCTTGGTTTTCAGATATGCAAAACAACTTTATTCGAGCAGATCGCTCTGGAAAACATACATTCAGACTGCCACCTCAGGAAGCTCTCCACTCCCTCGCTAAACCCCTGGCTTATCTCTACCCCCCGGCTGACACGTCACCTGTCAGGTGAGTCTGAGAACGTGGGCGTGTTGCCGCAGGGAATTCTGCCTCTCTTCCCCCCAGTGCTCACTACACAAGCCCCCCCAGAATTTACTGTGGCAGCAAAACCGCCTAGGGGTCTGGATGACACGGCCAAACCTCCCCAGTTTCTTGCCCGCAGCCCCGGACGGATCAGGACCCATACCAGAGTCAGTTTTAGGGCTGTCACCAGGGTCAGGGTTTAAGTCAGGGGTAGGATTTCTCGACCTGAGAGCGGGAGGGCGCCCTCTGCGCGGAGGACAAGCGACCTCTACCGGTGAATCTAAATCGACGTGCGCCGGCTTTAAGCGGTCTATGGTAATGCGGTCAGACCTACCACCGATATCCAAAACAAAAAATTTCTCCCCGGACTTTAATACCCGAAACGGTCCCTTGTAAGGAGGCTGCAAAGGGCCACGATGTTTATCTTGGCGCACAAACACAAAGCGCGCCTCACCCAAACCTGGATGAACGTGGGAGCGTGGCAAACCGTGATGCGTCGTAGGCACTGGGGCGAACGATTTCAGACCGTCCCGCAGAACCGGGAGCTGGCGCGTAGCTGACCAAGGTACCGAACAGCTAGGTAGAAACTCCCCTGGTACGTGCAACGGTTGCCCATAAACTAGCTCCGCAGATGATGCTCCTAAATCAGCCTTAGGGGCCGTCCTAAGACCCAGTAAGACCCACGGGAGCGTATCAAACCAAGCGTCCCCCTGCAGTGCAGCGCGGAGGGACACCGTTAACGAACGATGAAAACGCTCGCACATCCCGTTAGGGTGATACGCCGTAGTCCAATGCAGCGTCACCCCCAACTGCCGAGCTATCGCTGCCCACAACTCTGACGTGAACTGAGCCCCACGGTCGGAGGATAAATCGGCCGGAACCCCGAAACGCGAGACCCACGCATTAATAAACGCCCGAGCCACCTCAGCAGTGGTGGTGGACGTCAGCGGTATCACCTCTGGCCAACGTGTGGTCCTATCTACGATTGTTAAAAGGTGTGTGTAACCCCGCGACGGAGGCAACGGCCCCACCAGATCCACATTAACGTGGTCAAACCGCCTTTCAGGGATGGAGAACGGCGCTAAAGGAGCCTTGGTGTGCTTGTGAACTTTAGCCCGTTGACACGCTAAGCAAGCATTCACCCAGTCACGGACATCCTTTTTCAGGCCATGCCACACAAACCTTCCAGACAATAGCTTTTGCGACGCCTTGCGGCCCGGATGGGATAGGTTGTGTAAAACCTCAAAAATACGCCGCTGCCAAACCACGGGCACCACTGGTCTGGCGACCCCGGTGGACACATCACAAAGGAGTGGGGTGCATGAAGGACCAAAACTTACCTCCTGCAGCTGCAGACCTGTAGTCGCTGTGCGTAACGCCTGCACTTCGGGATCAGACGCCTGGTCAGCAGCCATCTGCCCGTAGTCTACCCCTAAATTGACCGCGTCCACTATGGACCACGAAAGACAGTCAGCCACCACGTTGTCCTTACCTGCGACATGCTGGATATCCGTGGTGAACTCGGAGACGAATGCCAACTGCCTTTGCTGACGGGCGGACCACGGCTCCGAAACCTTAGCCATAGCTAGAGCTAAAGGCTTGTGGTCTACAAAGGCCGTGAACGTGCGGCCCTCGAGCAGGAACCGGAAATGACGCACAGCTAAATAAAGAGCAAGGAGCTCGCGATCGAACGTGCTGTAATTGCGCTCAGCAGGACGGAGCTGGCGGCTAAAAAAAGCAAGCGGCTGCCAAACCCCATTTATTTGCTGTTCGTGCACCCCGCCAACCGCAAAATCTGATGCATCCGTAGTTACAGAAACCGGCGCGTCCGGCCAAGGGTGCGTAAGGAGAGTAGCATTCGCTAATGCCTCTTTCGTTTTTAAAAAAGCATGCGACATCTCGGCCGACCAACTTACCAGTTGCTTCGCTGTGGCCCCTTTAAGGGCAGCGTACAGGGGCAGCATTAGCTGAGCGGCTCTGGGAATGAAGCGATGGTAAAAATTTACCATGCCCAAAAACTCCTGCAAAGCCAGAATTGTAACCGGTCGCGGAAAATTTTGAATAGCCTCGACCTTGGAAGGGAGGGGCACCGCGCCTTCCCTGGTGACGTGGTGGCCGAGGAAATCCACCACGGAAACCCCAAATTGACATTTTGCAAGGTTAATAATTAACCCGTGTTCACTGAGGCGCGCAAAAAGGGCCCGGAGATGAGCCTGGTGCTCATCGCTGGAGGCACTAGCCACCAGGATGTCGTCTAAATATACGAAAAGAAAAGGCATATCCCGCAAAACACTATCCATTAAGCGCTGAAAAGTTTGGGCCGCGTTTTTTAAACCAAAAGGCATCCTTAAAAACTCAAATAGCCCAAACGGGGTTATTACCGCGGTTTTAGGGATATCTTGCGGCTGAACCGGAACCTGGTGATAACCCCTGACTAAATCAATTTTCGAAAAAAAAACCTTCTCAGCTAATCGAGCCGAGAAATCCTGTATGTACGGTATAGGGTAGCGGTCAGGGGTCGTGGCGTCATTCAGTCATCGATAGTCCCCGCAAGGTCGCCACCCCCCCCCTGTTTTCGGAACCAAGTGGAGGGGTGAGGCCCAAGGACTGCTGGACCTACGCACAATCCCCAGGCGTTCCATGGAGTCAAACTCCGCTTTAGCCACAGCCAGCTTCTGTGGGTCCAACCGCCTTGCCCGGGCGTGGACCGGCGGACCCGTCGTGGCGATATAATGCTCCACCCCATGCTTGACGGCTGCCGAAGAGAACGTGGGCGTGGTGAGGTCCGGGAATTCCACCAGGAGGCGCTGAAACACATCCGCAGATGACAGGGCGCTAGACAGCTTGGACGTCCCGGTGCTGCTGGGAGAACCTGGAAGCGTTGCAAACGTCTCCGCATTCACCAGTCGTCTGTTCCTGACATCGACCAGCAGGCTGTTAGCACACAGAAAATCTGCGCCCAACAACGGAGTAGTCACAGACGCTAGCACAAACACCCACTGGAAATGTTGTCCATCGAAACACAGGTCCACTGCTCGTTTGCCAAAAGTGGGGATGGTGCTGCCGTTGGCTGCCTCCAGATGTGGTCCACGACCCCCAGTCTGTACGTCCAAAGCAGACGCAGGGAGGACGCTAACCTGCGCGCCTGTGTCACATAGAAAACGTCGATCAGAAACAGAGTCCGTAACAAAAAGCAAACTGCTAGCCTTGCCGACACTCAACGCAGCTAATGGGCGTCGGCTCTGCCGTTTCCCGACACGAAAGAGCAAGGTGGATGGCACTTCTTAGCGCGTGGGCCAAACCTGGCATGATAGTAGCAGAGGCCCGCTGTAAGTCGTTGCTGCTGGGCAGCGGCGATGACATCCTCCCGGATAGCCAGCACATCAGCAGCGCCAACCACCCTTACTGCAGGACCGGGCAGCCGGCTGGAGTTTAAAACTTTATCGGCTTCCCTGGCCAGAGCCCTGAGGTTTTTCAACGGGGAACCTGCCAGAGCTGCACGCACTTGACTGGGCATCTGCTGCATAAATAATTCCCGGAATATGAAGCAAGGTTGGTGGTTACCCAAAAGTGTCAGCATATGGTCCATTAATTCCGAAGGTTTAGAATCACCCAAACCAGGCAGTGTAAGGAGCTTGCGAGCACGCTCAGGTTCTGACAGCTCGAAAGTCTCCAAAAGGAGCTGTTTGAGAGACAAGTACTTATCCTCTTCCGGAGGGTCCTGGAGTAGGCTTAATACCCGCGATGCTGTCGAACTATTCAAAGCAGCAACCACGTAGTAGTATTTCGTGTCCTCCTGCGTTATGCCTCTCAACGCGAACTGAGCCTCCGCTTGAGCGAACCAAACGGCGGCATGTTCCTGCCAGAACTCCGGGAGCTTGAGAGCGACGGCGTGCATCTTTCGCAGAGAAAAGAACAACTTCGGAATCGTCCGAAGAAACGTCGAGGTCACCAATGTGGTGTTTGCACAGAAAAACGACTGGCTTGGTTTTCAGATATGCAAAACAACTTTATTCGAGCAGATCGCTCTGGAAAACATACATTCAGACTGCCACCTCAGGAAGCTCTCCACTCCCTCGCTAAACCGCCGGCTTATCTCTACCCCCCGGCTGACACGTCACCTGTCAGGTGAGTCTGAGAACGTGGGCGTGTTGCCGCAGGGAATTCTGCCTCTCTTCCCCCCCAGTGCTCACTACAACAGCAACCTTGATGCTCAGATTCCGCGCAGGTCCGGCAGAGTGGAAACATTAATTTACCAGAGACTCTGTACGGTAACACTGGTATTTTAAGGTTTCTTGGGGTGTTGACCCGGGCTTTGATCAGACCGAAATAGTTTTAGATCGGTTCAAAGTCACGGAAGATGATGATGGGGTGATTTGTTGGGTAAACTTTCGTTTTGTTCACAAACGGGTATAGACTGGTGAAATCAAAATTGTGTATTTGCTCACCTTCTTGAACTTTGTAGTAAAGGTGCAAAGCATTAGTTCGACCACCAAACAGAGCATCCCGAGGCTCCATACGCTCCGGATAGTCCTGATGTCTCCGGAACAACTGAACCTCGGGATTCTCACGTTTAAGTCTTACCCATTCGTGCTCCCACATCACGACAACATTCAGGTTGTATACGCGGCGCAAATTGTCAATTTCTTCTTGAAATTTGTGATAGATTGAACCAAAATCTGTTTTTGTGAGAGGGCTAATCGTGTTTGGCTGTTAACATTATAATAATAATAATAATAATAATAATAATAAGCTTTATTTGTATAGCACCTTTCATACATGAAATGCAACCCAAAGTGCTTCACATTGTAAATAAAATAAAATAAAAATATAAAAAAATAAATAAAAAACAATTAAGATAGTACAAATGCATAGATAAAAAGCCTAAAAGGTAATAGAAAGTCAATTTAGATAGTAAAATGCATAGATAAGGTATATGAAAAGAAAAGTGCATAATTAAAAGCATTTAAAGTTCATAGAAAGAAAATACATTAAAAAATACAAAGAATACATTTAAAAGTATTAATTGTTGGTCCAGAGGCTGTGGAGCAGATATTTAATTAAAAGCCTGTTCGAACAGGTACGTTTTGAGCAGTTTTTTAAAAATGTTCACAGAGCTTGCATCTCTGATGTGTCTGGGTAAGGTGTTCCACAGTTTTGGAGAATAATAGCTAAAAGCGGCTTCCCCACTAGTTTTGTGCAGTACTTTGGGAATGGTTAAGAGGTCAGCACCTGAGGACCGGAGAGCTCTTGTTGGCTGATATGAAGTTAGAAAGTCAGAAATGTATGTGGGTGCTGTGCCATTTAGAGCTTTGAAGGTGAGTAAAAGTACCTTGAAGTCAATTCTAAATGAAACAGGGAGCCAGTGCAAGGTGGCTAGGACAGGAGTGATATGCTCTCTCTTTTTGGTCTTAGTTAAAAGTCTAGCGGCCGAATTCTGAATGAGCTGAAGTTTCTCTATTGATTTTTTGGGCAGTCCGGTGAATAGGGCGTTGCAGTAGTCCAGTCTGCTAGTAATAAAAGCGTGAACTAATTTCTCTGCATCCTCTTGTGTTAAAAATGGTCGTACTTTGGCAACATTTCTCAGGTGGAAGAAAGCTGTCTTTGTCACCTTGTTAATATGGGCTTTAAAATTTAAGTCGGAATCTAAGATGACACCTAGGCTTGTAACTTCTGGTTTGGTTTG
Organism: Ilyophis sp. 1 JC-2022; assembly: GCA_022702515.1. NCBI lineage: Eukaryota > Metazoa > Chordata > Actinopteri > Anguilliformes > Synaphobranchidae > Ilyophis > Ilyophis sp. 1 JC-2022. The sequence continues at coordinate 80,356,522 of CM040400.1, read as the reverse complement.
GGGAGCAAGGTCTCCAAGCTTACTAAAGAGGGTTAACTCTCTCAGATTTTGGTCCTAGCAAAAGTATCTCTGTTTTATCCTCATTTAGTTTTAGGAAGTTTTCACTCATCCATTTGTTTATAGCAGCCAGACAGGTAGTTAGCGAGCATAGGCCATCCGGGTCTGGCCCAGATGGCGCTCTGTTGAGCGTAGGTTCAACAGAGATGTATAATTGGGTGTCATCTGCATAGCTATGAAAGTTTACATTGTACTGGCTGATGATGTGGCCTAATGGAAGCATATATAGTGAGAATAGCAGGGGACCCAGACAACTTCCCTGAGCTATGCCAAAGGGTAAATCATGTTTTGTAGATACGTGGTCGCCCAAGCTAACAAAAAATGTTCTGCCAGTTATATAGGTTCGAAACCAGTTTAAAGCATATTCAGAGAGACCGACCCAGTTTGCGAGACGGTCGATTAGAATGTTATGATCAATGGTATCAAATGCTGCACTTAAATCTAAGAGGATGAGGATTGACACTTTATTCGAGTCAGTAGCAAGTCTAAGATCATTTATTATTTTGACTAGAGCCGTTTCTGTGCTGTGATTTGATCTGAAACCTGACTGGAATTTTTCTAGGATATTGTTTTCGTTTAAATAAACATTAAGTTGATTAAAGACAACTTTTTCAAAAACTTTGCTCATGAATGGTAGATTGGATATAGGCCTATAATTATTAAGAATGTTATTATCTAGATTAGGCTTTTTTAGTAGAGGCTTTACTGCTGCTGTTTTGAAGGCATTTGGAAAGATACCAGTTTCTAATGAAGTGTTAATTATCTTTAAAATGGAAGGAGACAAACTACCGTAGATATTCTTGAGAAATTTGCTAGGGATTGGATCAAGAGCACAGGTTGAGGAGTTTGTTTGAGTTACCGTCTTGCAGAGTTCAGTTTGTGTAATGTTTTTAAAGCATGTAAGAGTCGGTGGGTTTTGTTGAGGCAAGTCAGGCTTATTACTTGTTCTGACAATGCCTGTCCTAATCAAGTTAACTTTGTTTTTGAAAAAGCTTGCAAATTCATCACATTTCAGAGCAGAGGTTTGCTGATTGGGTCAGGGGGGGTTGGATTTAGTAGCCTGTCAATGGTAGAGAATAGAACCCTATGTGACAGGTAGAGAGATCCTGTGGACTCCTGCCTGTAGGACACGCCCCTCTGTTCACAGGTTCCCAGGTAAATGGGTTAATTGGCAATTGGACACACCTGGTGTGCATCTACTCAGGGCATATAGGGCTGGAAGAGCGCAGTTGAGATCTCTCTCCTGGCCTGATCGTGCTGCAGCTCCCTCCTGTCTCTGGTTTTTGATTGATCCCTACTTTATCCAGCCTCCAGCTGAGAAGCCCCAGATCGCCTCCAGTGTGTCTGGCAGTTACCAGGTTGTTCTGTGGTGCCCAAAGGGTTTGCCCCTGCTGTTTTGCCTAAGTTAGTGTTTTGTCTAAATTATAAGTTGCTCTTGGTTGTTTTGTGTAGATCATTTTCTTGATTTATTTTGTTGAAGTTTGAATATTCTTTCTATTGTGTTTTGTTTTATTTGACAAACCAACTGTGGCCGATCTTAACATTGAGAGTGTGGTCTTGACTGGGGTTAGTAACTTAGAGGGCCCTTCCCTTATATCACTTGCATGCTTGGAATAAGAGTTAACGTGCACTAGTACACTCTGATGATTCTTTTGCAGTGTGTGGCTTGATCAACCGATTTGCAGTGTGGATAGACTAGATAAGCACGTGTGGTGACCTCTTTGGCCTTCTTGTCTCGACCCCCCAGTCATAGCCTCCTCTCCTCCCTCCTAGGTACGCACATGTTTTTATGGGAAACAGCTGGGATTGTATTTTAAACATTTTGCAGATTGGATCTTGACATTGTCTTGACACCATTTTATACATTGTAATAATAAATTTGTTCTTTCCCCATAGCAGCTTTCAGTTTCCCTTTACTTTACAAATACATTCTTTTATTAATAAAGTATATTACTTAACTGAACTTGAACCTACGTCTCCTCATTTTTACAGCTTACCTGTGTGCCTTTTTGTCAATTAAAGTATTTATCAAAACATTATTTTCCTAGGGTGTCATGCCCTAGGTGGCGTAGTCGGTACTTATATATATGTATTGAGGCTCCTCGTGGCCCGGTTACACCTAGAGTTTCTGCTATTTTCAGTGATGACTTTAGAAAAATGGATCTGTCTCTCAGTGCGAACGGCTTTATTGTAGGTCGTAATGCTATCTTTCAGAATGCTGCGGTGGATCTCAAGTTTAGTTTTTCTCCATGTTCTTTCAGCTTTTCTGCAGGATCGCTTTAGGTCACAAGTAGTTTTGTTCATCCACGGTGTTGCCTTAACGCGTGACCTTATTTTGGTTTTTAATGGAGCCACTTTGTCAAGCATGGCACTTAGTTCACTATTGAAGGCATCCACCATTTCATCTAGAGGATAGTTAAAAATATCTTGATCTAGGGAACTTGTGAGTTCAGCAAACTGTTGTTCTGCTGCCGTGTCTAGATGACGTTTTTTAATTGTGATTACAGAATTTTTCCTTATTGTATCCAGTAGAACATTGAAAAATACAGAGTAGTGATCAGATACATTGATATCTGATACCTGTAGGTAGGGGACAGTAATCCCTTTTGAGATGACTAAATCAAGAGTGTTACCAAGGTAGTGGGTAGGCTCTGTAACATGCTGGTTTAATTCTAGGCTATCTAGGATATTTAGGAACTTAGTTGCTTTAGCATCAGACGTGTTATTAACATGGATGTTGAAATCGCCATTTATAACTATTCGATCATAGTTAGTGATGATAAGTGACACAAGTTCAGAGAACTCAGAGAAAAATCCTGTCCATAGTTTAGGAGGGCGGTATATTGTTATGATGAGTGCGGTCGGTTCGGCTTTAATAGTGAAGGCAATATACTCAAATGAAGAGAACTCGCCAAAACTGATCCTAGTACAGTTAAATTTATTTGAGAATATAACAGCAATTCCGCCACCTCTTCTATTTTGCCTAATAGAGTGGAAGGAATTGTAATCTGAGGGACAAGCTTCAACAAGGACAGCAGCACCATCAGAGCTGAGCCACGTCTCTGTAAGAAATAAGAAGTCTAATCGCTTTTCAGTGATAAGATCATTGATTGTAAATGTTTTTGTGGTGAGAGATCCTACGTTGAGCAGAGCCATGTTTGTCATAGGTGTATTTAGAGATGGAGTATGGCTAGGTATTTTAGAGATATTTGTTAGGTTTCTGGTATTATAGTTTTTGGCTCTGCTTTTCAATTTACGCTGGGTAGAGACCAAAGTCGGAATAGGACTTGGAGATATAGATTCTAAGTTAAAACCAGAGTCATAGGTCCTATCACACAGTATCGGTACATGGGGTTCCAGCATAGGACATTCCTGAGTAGACACAACACTTTTAGAACATTCATGAGTAACAACAACACTTTTTGAGCTATTCTTGCTGGGACCCAAAGAATATCAGTGGCGTAAGGCTTTTCGGCCTTTCCTTTTGAGGTTGGAATAAACTGTACCTACCACAGCTTCATTTCGAGGTCGCAGGTTTCTGATAGGGGCCTTTGTGACGGCGGAGCTATTCTGAGTGCCGATTAGACTGGCAGCTGAGGGGGGGGAGGGGGGGCTTTTCAGGATGGGGAGATGTAGTGTAAGAGGGAGAAATGAGGTTTGGATTAGCTGGAGGGTGGGATAGAGAGACAGGTGAATTATTTTGACCTGCCAGAAATGAAGTAGAGAGCAGGGTCTCTAATGTATTTGGCAGGTGGGACAGAATAATTTTGGGTAGCTCTTGGTACGGAGAGGGGGATGAGGGAGTAATTATAGACAAGCATGATATAGGCATCCAGCAAATTCAAAAGCCGTACGTACACTGTCCGACTCTGAATACCCGTCTAGATGGTAGTTACCCATCTTAACCTCACCCCGGTTCAAGGCATGTTGAATTAAAAACTTTTCCTGGTGGCTCACATATTCTAACCATTGGATGGATGCTGTGGAAAATGCTTTCTGCTGTCGCACATAATTACGTAAACAAGCCTCCCGCAAAATAACAACATCATTCTGGCAGTACTCTGACATTTCTTTACGAAAGTCAAACACACCCCGGACAAATTATCATACCATGCGCTAAATTCAACCCTATCCTTCTCCATCATTGTGTCAACCCCATAGTACAAGGGTGGCGGGTACGGACCGATGTAATTTTGGTTCTCAATTTTATTCCAGAAATGGGGAAAATGCCCCTTTTTCACATTGTCAAAACCTAGGGCGCTGGGCATGTCACTAAGCTTCATAGTCAGGAAACAGAGTGAATCAACATACCTCTGCCCAAAAGCATCGTCTGTAACACATAGGAGTTTGCTGCCTTGTGCTATGATGTTTGGTGTCACACCTTGCTTAACCAAATACTGCATCAGCAGGTACCCGTCATAACCCTTCGAATTATGTGCAATGAATGTATAGTCCTTGTACTTTGGTGTTCGATGCCTGTACACAATTATCACCCTCTGCAGTCCAACGCTTACCATTAAAAGCAATGCAACATATGAAATTTGCAATGTGTTCACCATGGTCCTGCCGACACTCAAAATCATAAAGCACATAACGTACGCTTGGGTGCTCAGTTTTCACAGGCTGTATGTAGCACACATGTTCAACATCAGGGGTCAATAAAACCTTGCAGGCTGTGCATGTCTTTAGACTACATGTGTGTGGTTTAGACTGTTTACTGACAACATACGTTAGTGCACATTTGTCGCAGAACTTGTGTGTATCACAGATACTGAGCATCTTGTCGCTAGACTTCTGTCGTTTCAAAACTCGACAGATTCGCATACAGTCGTTACACCTTATCATTGCCAACTGATGCTTAAAACAATCTGCCTGTAAACAGACGTTGCAATGATGTTTGCATTTGTGGCTGTTTCGATGTGTACGGCGTGTAACAAAAGGTGCAAACATATTGACTGCCTAAGAAACCTTTCAATGACTTGATGCCATAATAGTGCATGCCATCGAAGTATAGGAATAGTGTTTTTGCGTGTATAGCATCGGATGTTTGAAACTTTATTAAGACCCCGTTATTTGCACTGTGTGACAACACAACAATCTTGATGTTTAAAAACCTTTCAAACATTGTGCTGAACACCCAAACCTACGGAACGTTGCAATTGCTCAGCCTCTCTTTCAGCTTCACACGTGTTTAATGTCGGATTTAAAAGGTGTGTCAAACACATTGCAAAACATAGGTTGTTACCGCTGTTGTAGCTAACAATTAAATGTTTTAGTTTTTTGCGAATGATTTCACTCTTGAGACATGAGGATCATTTTCGCCGGTCTCCTATACCACCATTAGGGTTCTGAATAATGTGAGCCACAAGCATCAGCGTTTCATCAGCCAGGATCTCAAAATTGCTCTGTATCAACTTTTCAATCATATTCAATGTTGTTGCCGTTTAGCTGGACAGTTACACCCTCAGACAGCGAATCACCCCTTAATTCTAGTTGTACGACATCATTGGGGCTTGACAACTCGCAAACTTTAACCAGTAGATGTTCTAAAGTGTTTAAGACATACACATAAAACTCTGCGTAGTTGTCAAAGTCGTACATTGATGCAAAGTTAAAACGGAGCCGAATTTCTGTACTGTTGAATTTGGGCGTACGTATCACCTGAATGTCTGTGTCATCAACAACCCCACCATTTTGGTTGACTTCTGTAAGCCCATGCATGTTATCATCTACAGGGATTTGGGACATCTCTAATGCTGTAATGCCATGCGTGTTATTTTCAGAGTTGTTTGGAGTAATATCTGTTTCAACACGTGCGCGTTAACGGTTTATAGCGTCCAGCGCTCTTAACAACCCGGCAAAAACATCATGCTCTACAGATTCATTATTTGTTTCATGCGTGTCAATAGAGCCTTGATTAACATCCTCAACAAGCGCTAAGAGATGCGGGTTAACATTTTCATGCATTAACTCTAAACGGTTAGTGTTTTGGTTTTCAGCATTATCCGCGGCAGGTCTTTTACCGCTCGACCCCTCTGAACAAGAATCAGGACGTTGTCTTTTCGGTGCCATATTTATTTTAGATGCTTGTTTGTTTACAAGTGCCTGAAAATTATTGTAGAGCTCTGTTAAAAATCTGAAAAATTTAAAATACTTAAACACAATTAATTTAAAACACACACACGCAAAAAATAAAAAGAAATTAAATATCATTAAAAATACTTGGATAATCATAGTTAATTTAAAGCAAACACACACACAAATACTAAAAAAGAAATAATTTAATGTAATTTTAATTTAAAAATCTAAATAAATACTTAAATAAGTATACAATTATTTAAAAAACATTGCAAAAGAGTGCACACCCACACACGCTTTCAAGCACGTGTACACATTTTGTAAAACTGAATTTTTCCTCGGCGAATTCTTAGAACAGTTGTATGCATCCGGGGTAGTGGTTTTCCTCTTTGAACTTTTAGGCCTGCTGGTTGACTCCTCTGTACACGTTTCTAGATGTCTTTCAGGGGCTTTTTAAAAATAAAAATTTTATAAAATCAGACAAAACAACAACTACATATGATCAATATTCCTAATCAGATAAAACAAAGTGTTTAAACGTTTCCGACTTTGAATATACGTGAATCGATCGTCGTCGTACGATGCCAAAACCTGGGCCGCCGTGATGTTTGCGGTTCTTGTAAACTCCGTATCTAAAACAATTAAACAATCATATATAAATTAAACAGTAAAAAAAAAAAAACACATCATACTCTGTTTAATGGCGATGTCTTTGTGAAATAAAATCTGTAAAATAAACCCTAACAATGTTCAACATTCCAAAAACAGCCGTTTACAAAAGTAATGAATATATATACGTATTGAGAATCTGTATATAAGCAATTGTCGACCTTGTGTAGAGAGCACGCGTCTAATACACTTAAACATTCGCCAATAAATATATAACCTCTTTAAAAGTACATTTTAAACAAATGTATAATACAACTTACCCGCCCTAAGTTATATCGCTCTGCTTAATTAGCTTTCAGCGGGTAACAAACTGAGAAAATCGTCTAGGAATGCCACGTGTTCGGGCTCCAACGCGTTAGCATCCACAGCGTTAGCATATATAACGTCGTAGTCTAATACATTTACATTAACAAAAGCCAAGTTAAGAAATAGAACATTCAACATGCTTAATTAATAACTTGTAAACCTCATACTTGTACAATAATGAAATATAGGAACACATAGCTACCTTGTGTTGAAAAATAACCTGCCGACATGTCTTTTCGTTCTCTCGAAGCACGTAGCAGCCAGGGGTGTCTTCAAAGATATGAGAATTTCGATCTCCTGTAAATGCGAGGCTTTATAAATTGAGCATGTTTTTATTGGCGCCTTCATCTTTGATTGGTTGTTCCATGCTTTTACAAATACGCCCACAACACTCCCGCATAACTGTTTGACCAAATGGTTTGCGTAAATCCAACCACTTAGATACATTTTTAAAAGTAAATATTATTACACGTTATATTCTACATATAATAGCGCAACTCTGTTTAAATTGCATAACCCCGTCTTTTTACAAACCATTCGATACCAAACAGGCCTATTAACCCCTGCAGAAAAAAGAATTTAAAGATATGAAAAATAAACGAATTATAAAAGGCCTCCTGTGTAATAGGTCATGTACTTTTAGCTACGCTGTTCTGGAAAAAAGTTTTTTCCAAAAGATCTTTATATATTTAAAAACCATGTATTTAATTAACCCTTTGAAAATCCCCCACACCCCACAACTGGCCGTGTCTTTCAAACCCCTTGACACATGCCGTTGTGATTTAGGGCTATACACAGACATTACTTGCAGGTCTGTTGTGTCATTTACAGGTACAGATGAGAGCCCCCTCAGCCTCATTCGGCTGAGGTGTGAGAATGAGCATCTGTTTACGGGGAAGAGGTATACAGCGAAAAAAGCTTGGGGATGAGTTGAGACATTCTATAATGTGTGATGTCACATAGAACTAAAATATGTTACACAAACATTGGCAATAAGCCATTTTTTATGTTCTTGCAGGACCATGTCACTGTCCATATTGGTGTTCCTACATGTCATAGACTAATGAGGGACAACCTCAAGGGAAAATATAAGGTGAAGGTTCAATTTCTGATGTTGTTCTTTAGCAAATTTTAGTTTATCTTACATCGTGAAACACTATTCTGCCTGAGCAATTGGCTCACGGCTCACCTTCACCCTTACATCTTTCCTTGTAGGCCCTCAGATGCCCTGCTACAGGGACGGGGACAGACAGGGGAGAGGCCACAGCAGCCACATGGCCGTGGTTTACTGCAATGCATGAGGCCATCGGGGGGAGGCCATCTATTGATCCTCCTGTCCTGATGGACTCATGTGTTGCTGAAAACCCGGCACATGTGGCTGATGAGGCCTCAATTGGCACTGGCTCATCTCTTCCTGGATTTGGGGTGGTCACTTGTAGCCGGGCGTGTGTGGAGGAAGAGGATGCACAGCCTGGCTCAAGTAGCCTCCCACTGGAGGATGATGATGGGCCATCCACCTCTGCCTGTCCCCCACCCCCCAAAAGGAGAAGGACCAGTGAGGGAGCCGTTCTTCAGTTCCTCAGGGAAGAGGCTGCCAGAGAGGAGGATCGGTTCCGGGCAACCCAAGAAAGCTCCAACAAACTTTTGGAAATTTTCAATAAAATGTTGAATAAAATGTAAATAGTTCACATAAGTGTTTGTCAATTTGTTACTTGTGTTTTTACCTTTTAAGATATAGCTGTCATCTGAGTGACCCCTTCTGCAGCACAGAACAATTTGGGAGAAAAGAAAGACACAAATACTAACAAAAACTACTACTTTGCTGATCGTGTACGCTTCAGGAGGGTAATCGTTGGGCTATTTCTGGCTTATCGGTCTCTTTACTGGTAACTTCAAATGAATGTCTTCCTTTTTGTAAATTCAAAGTAGTCAGCCTACATTCATTAATGAATGTATGATTTGCAGTCATTATATAAATTTACAGTATCTTTTACTGTAATTATGTACTCTTAATTACACTTCTTGATTTGTTGCTTCCACCAGGTTACTGTCCGACTGACCTATGGATGAATTATGTGATTGAATTGGTAGTCTGTTTTTTTTTCATAGATTAATCATGTCATGTCATATTGTGTTCCGTTACAATACAGACAAAACAATGAAGATGAAAATAGAGATGATGACGACGGTAGTGATGAGACCTTCATCCAGTTTTCCTAAATCACCATCTTTTTTCTTCATAAATAAAATGGAATGGTGGAAATTCCGTCGGAAGCAGCGGAAAAGCAGGTTCATCGGGCTGCAGTGGACCAATGTCATTTCTACAGGGATCCGATCAGTACATCCCCACTGCAGTTGTGCATTTGAAGGGCATGCAGTGAGAGCCATTGGGTCTCATAGGAAGACTCCCCTTTAGATTTCAGGGTTATTATTTATTAAATTGTTAAATGCAACAAGGTGGTCAGATTTTTCTTTTTTTATGTATTGTAGTTACATATTGTTGTAGGTGTGGGGTGAATAGAAAAAGTACATAAATGTGATGCATTTTGAGTAAATTGGGTTTATTGCATAAACCTGGTTATTATGCATTTCAAACAAATAGGCTTTATTCATATTGAATACATAACCTGGTTATTATGCATTTCAAACAAATAGGCTTTATTAATATTGAATACATAAACCTGGTTATTATGCATTTCAAACAAATAGGCTTTATTCATATTGAATACATAAACCTGGTTATTATGCATTTCAAACAAATAGGCTTTATTAATATTGAATACATAAGCCTGGTTATTATGCATTTCAAACAAATAGGCTTCATTACACTGACTAATATACATCACATTAAGTTTATTAGTTTTATTATGTTAAAACTATGTAATGCAAATTCATGGGATTACTACATGCAATTAAATTACATAAATCTTACAAATTAGGCTTGGAAATTACATCGGAAGCAGCGGAAAAGCAGGTTCATCGGGCTGCAGTAGACCAATGTAATTTCTAAAGGGATCCGATCAGTACATCCCCACTGCAGTTGTGCATTTGAAGGGCATGCAGTGAGAGCCTTTGGGTCTCATAGGAAGACTCCCCTTTAGATTTCAGGGTTATTATTTATTTGAAGACTGTTCAGTGTCTGTGAAGGTCACTGTGGAGGAAGAAATCTCCCTGAAAGCAAAGATGGACATTCAGTGAGATTTTGTTCAACACAACCGGCAAGAACTGTGATGGTGACCAGATGAAAGGGCTCATCTCTCAGAAACACTGCACAAACAAAACTGCCAAGATCCCTCTATTTGGAGAAAATAAGAAATACAGAAGAATCTGTGATGGATTCCAGGTGTAGGGATGCAGCACCAACCATATCCTGGAGCTCCAGGAGTCATCAAAATGAAATACTGAGTCTTCAAATGATGGTACAAGAGAAGACTAATTCACCTGATGAAGTACTTCAGAAGGTTTCCCTGCATCCTAAGGGGGGGATGTTGTGCTCCCAATGCACCATCCGAATATTTCATGAAAGGTGCAGAGAAGACATCGTCTACCTCGATGCAACAGGAAGCATAATCCAGAAACCTCAAGCATCTCTACCAATTTGTGTATGAATTGGAGGTGAGAAACCCTATAAAAGGAGCTTCCCCTTTCGCGACATATGTAACATGCGACCACACCACTGCCAGTATTCTGTACTTTCTTGGGGCATTGAAAACTGACCACCAAAAACTGTATGGCAAGACTACACCACCAAAGATGATCATGCGCGATGGCTCTGTTGTGCTAATGCAGTCCATCGCACTGATCTTCTGTGAAATTAATTTGGAAGATCTCCTTGGCCAGTACTTTGCAAGTACCCCCCCATATGTCAAACAATCAGAACTGTTTGCTTTTGTCAGCAGGAAAAATACACAGGTAATTTAAAACAACAATAAGGACTGGCCCATTAATACTGTAATATAATAAGACTTGTTTTGAATGTACACAGTACAGGTAAAGATTTCAAACAACATGGAGTGGGTAAACTGAGGAGAATACCACTAGAATTCCACTTTTTACTGTACAGGAGTTCACCAGTGTAGTTTATACAGCTGTCATAAAAATCTAACTATGGAACAAAAACCAGCCGGCAGGTCGGCCCTCTAGGACTGCAGTTGTGCACTACTGCTGTATGTGAAAGAATATTGTATGGAATCTTTTCAATCTTTAATTTGAACGACCATAACTTTCTAAATGATCATCTTGACTTGGTTATGTAAATATAAAGTGCCTGGCCTAACTGTACAAGATTTAGCCACTGCTCACTAATCACACTGACCTTTCAGCATGTACAAAGTTCAAATCCTTCTAAAGTGCAATTCTATTATAAGTGATCATGGTCATCCTTTAAGCTTAGAATTTCAACGCTTGCCATTAAGAAAATACTCATAGCAAACCTCAAACCTGCTATAGCAAAGACCTCCATTAGGCACAAGCTATATCAGCACATCATGTGTAATCGGGTCTTCATTTTTAGCAGTGCTGCTGCTTTTAATAGTGTTAATTATATGAAATCGTGTATTTAAATTTCATCCCTGGGTCCATCCCTAGGTTTTACTGGTCTGTATGTTTATAAATGTGCATATTCTGCGCTTCAATATAGCTGAAAACCAATCGCCAAAGATAGGACGTATAAGGATTTATTGGACGGAACGGATACAGAATTTGTTGATTCCATCATGTACATTCATTCACAGAACTTCACATGCAATAATAGGACACAGGGGATTATGGAGAAGAGTCAGTGGGACCTGAAGCGCATCCGGTTCCAGAGACGCACGCTCATCAGGTTCCAGAGACGCACGCTCACAAGACTGGACGATTTTGTCCTAACGTACCAAGAAAGCCACGATGCCCTGCTGAGTGTTCCACGACACACTGCAGACTGCTAAAAAGAAAAAGGTTTGTGAACAAGTGCTTTTGCAACTGTAATGTGTTCAAATTTTATACATGTTTAACCATTGACTTGTTTTTATAGCACAAGTGCTGTTCTTATTGAAGCAGTTCACTCACTGTTAAAGGCCAACTAAATATCACGATGAATCTTTAAACCATATTCTTGCACCATTTAATGTATTACATTGTACTGGGCAGGAATACCGAGTCGACAGAGAAATGGAAGAAGAGGAGGGGGCTTTATGTGACGACTATGGATACGGCATTTCCTTTCCAAAACAAACTAAAAAAGGTAACTGTATGATGATTTAAATGTGTTTAACATAAGTATTTTGATACACAGGTACTTTGTGAAAGAGCATTATGGGAAGTGCTACAGTATATTATTACTAACATGTAAAACGCTGAGTAAACAGTGTGTCTAATGCTTCACATCTGCACCATGTTATGAAACAGTGCTGTGAAAGAGGGCAAAATCTCCATCCAGGGACACAGAGAATGGTCGCCAAACTGCGACAGAGGAGGAGGCAGTTGTTATTTTAACCACATATTGCTACAGATTACATGAACAGTTGATGGCACTGGCAAATTCGCATTGGTCAAGGTGAACTAAATATGGGGGCAAAAATTCATACTGAAAGTGTATCTTAATACTGCCAAATGCTCACTTACACCTTGTGTATTAACACAGGTCAAATCAGAGTTCACCCCCACCAATGACTTCAACCTAAGTGTATGTAAACTTCCGACTTCAACTGTAGCTATTATTAATAGTATCATCAACCAGGATTATACCTTTAAGGGACACATTTTTAGTTCCTTCTCTCTCTTCACTCCCTCATCTTATTGCTTGTAAGAGTACCAGAAAATAAGATATCAAAAGTATTTTGATGATGTTGGATCACAGACATCAGGAAGTCATGGCATGCAAAGGATATGCGACCAAATATTTAAAATTTAAAAATTTAAAGGCACAGTCAACTTAGTGTATGTAAACTTCTGACCCACTGGAATTGTGATAGTGAATTAAAAGTGAAATAATCTTGTCTGTAAACAATTGTTGGAAAAATGACTTGTGTCATGCACAAAGTAGATGTCCAAACACTATAGTTTGCTAACATGAAATCTGTGGAGTGGTTAGAGATTTGTTTTAATGACTTCAACTGTATACTAACATATGCTACATTTAAATCCTTTGAATTTGCATCATGTTATAAAACAGTGATGTGAAAGAGGCCATCTCCACATGGCCATTCAGGGAGACCTGGGATGGTCACCAAACTCACAAAAGAGGAGATAACTCCTATTGGTCCTCTGGTGTGTTATTGTAACCACATATTGATCACCATGGATACCACGCAGTAGCAAAGCTGTATTTGTAATAAGCATTTATAAAATAAACAATTCAGTCCTGACCCACAGAAATTATGATTTATGTGATTTTACTTAGTTAAATGATTCGCACTTATAATAACATGACATTTTGTTGTTTGGTATACGTTAAAGCTAGTGTGTGGTCTGTTCATATTGATTGCGTCCCTTAACTGTTTCTAACTACAGGAAACAGGGAAAAGCAGTCTTCCTCAGGATCATTGAAGGACACAGGACTGAGGATTAAGCAGAAACGAAAAGGAAGGAAGCCGTCGAGTAGCCCTTCACTCTGGCGATATGCTAAGTGTTTTGGGACAACACTACTGGCTGACAAGTGATGACATTGATGCATCATGCTATCACTTCTCTAAAAAATACCCCTTGGTGGATGGCTTTCAGTCATGCCTACTATTTCAGACACTGAGAAATTAGGCCAAGGGGGAAACATAATAAAATAAGTAATCCTTCAGGAATTTAGCCCGACCGACTGAGAAGGGGTCAAGAAACATGTTTTTGGGTCATAAATTCTCCCTTAGAGAATGCTTCTAGAAAAACAGACACCATGACATATGAAGTAATTAATCAGTAACACACAAACAGAGTTGGGGGCTGATAACATTGAGCATCTTGTGATTTTTGTAAAGACCAGCCTCCTCCTATAATGACTTTTGAAATGGTATAAAGATGGGAGTGAACAACTGACTGTCAGCTTTTTATGATTCTTGTATTCTGAATTGCTCTTCTGGACCAGAATATTATTGCAATAAAAACCCATTATTCACCAGCCTCGGATTTTGACTCTTCCCGAGAATCGATCTGACAACGAAAGTCACCATACAAATGGTCTCATGGATGCTTCGTCCTGAGGCACCAAGCAATCATACCTGCTGTGCAAAAGCAGAAGATGGGAAGCACCTGGGGGCTCTTTGCCCTGGCATTTGCACAAGTCCTGTGTGAGGGCATCAGACCAGAAGGGTGTGAGTTCACAGAGAGAGAGCCCCGAGGCCTCACCTTTACAGGGCTCTCAGAGAAAACAGGCAAACAGTGTTTCCCTTCACACCAAGAGTGGCACCACCAAATAAAGAACATGTGGAGGTGCACTGTCTATGTAGAACAGCACACAACACCCAAGTTATGGGGCAGTGCAGTACATGTGAGATGTGGTATCATCCAATTTGCGTGGAAGTTCCAGTCTGCACTATACACCACCACAGTGGAATTTCAGTGCATAAATTGCCCAATATAGGGTCTCACACATTAACACACTTGCAGGTAATTGTGCATTCCAATTGGGGCAGTTCAAATCCAACGTGCTGGAGTACAGAGCCAAAACAACAAAAAATGTGTCACTCCAAATACTTTTATATATATCTCAATAAACACACCTTTCTAAGTTCTCTACCTCAGAGGTAAATCCAGGCTTTTCCCCAACAATGGTGCACTGTGTATTTGTAATTATGGTTCTTATATACACGTTTGTTCATTAATATTATTATTAGGGGACCAAGCAGTGAAGCTGCTGGTACCCTATTGTTATTATTACAATTATTAATTTATTTCTGTGCATTGAAGCCTAAAATGCTTATAATGACTGTTTGGAAGGGTGAAAACTACTACTATGCCACGTTATGAATTTTTAGTAATTTTTGGGATTTTGGTCTGTTCAAATTCCATTATACTTGGCACAATGGTAGAGGGCTCCGGGCAGTAGTGCGGAATTACGTTTGGCGCTGATTGACCACTCGGTGGCGCTCTAGCAATGAATAGAAATTTTAATATTTAAACAGCCATTACCCTTTTGCTACTTTGTCGTAGATACAAGCATCTACGTGCACTAGATTCTGCCTCACACGCCGAAAACATTTCTCTCTTGACAGTGTGCTTTAGTGCATGCTTGCTACATTGAATTCTCAAAAACACTTGAATTACATTTCTAGCGTTTTTTTTTTTTTTTTTCAGTGAATGACTGATTTGCAAGAAAATGTCAACACTGGTCAGGGGATATTCAGTGGTCAGTGAATTTTTCTATATTAGTTACATGAAGAAAGTTTGTAGAAGAAAGATTATGGCTTTAGTGTTAAACTCAAATTTGGCACTTCTGTATATATTGTAGGACGCATGGTTCTCAATAAAATGTATTACTGGTGTTTATTAGTCTGGTTGGTCCGCGCAATTGCTGCTAACAGCTATTATTATTATTATATTTCTTAAGGGTTGGGAGAGAATTTCTGAGAGAGGCTGAAGGGGAGCGGAGGTTGGGAGGAGGGATAGGGGCTGTATATGTAATGGCGTTGTTGCGGTACAACGATGAGCCAAGCGCGACACAAGAAAAGAAAGAATGAAAGAACCTCCCAGCCGTAGCCAAAACCAAAAACACCCTTGTAAAACGGGATAGCCACGTAAACACGGGCTATGCTAATAACGGTAGAAAGAAGAACAGCAAAACACAAAGGCACCCTCGGAACGTGACTATAACGCCCGATAAATGGTGAAACAAATGAAAATAAAATAACGCTCACGCTCTCCAAAAACAAAGAGAGCGGGAGTGGAAAAGGAGAAGAGAAACCTAAACTATTTCCCTGAGCTTCTAGATAGTTCAAAAAACAGCTCTACTGCGCGAATAAAGAGAAACAATCTTTCAAATGCGAGCAGAGCGCGAACAACAACCGTGACATTCGTGAAGGCACGAAATGATATAGAAGCGCCAGGAAGCGGAAGTCAGGGGGTTTAAATACCTAATGACGCGGACGACAGGTGAACCTGATAATCACCTGGGCGAAAGGAAATCCCGCAATGGAATACGGAGAAAAAATCCGATAGACCGAAAAAGACGAGTCGTGGAATTTGAGAGAACGAAGGGAGACCATGACAGTATGTATATATTGTGTTATGAATCTTATTTCTGTACTTTTGTCATTGCATGTGTGGAATAATTGGACAAAGAATCAATAACAATATTTGGTAGCACTTTATTTGACAGTGGTCGTCATGACATGGAAATGACAGTGTCCTATCTAAAGCCCCCTAAAATAGGTCTGGCGACGCTACTGATTAAGAGCCAATTGATTCACCCCAGTCTTTAATTTGATCAATTTAAGTTAAGTTAACTTAAACGCTAAGCAGAGTATTGCAACCGTTTGATCTAACGTTATTTAAAGCAAGCTAAATTACAAGGCGACGTTTCACCAAATGCATGTTCCACACAAATCATTAAATAATGGTAAGTTTTATAGAGTTTTAAAAATGTATTTAAAGGCCCATTCATTAATTTCGGTTGCTAATCGAACGAAAATTACGTGCATGGCAACTAAGTACTTCAGTGGATAATGATTCTCGTCTATTTTTGTTACTGTAACCAGCCACTGAACAATACGACAAAACCTAGGCATGGTTTATTTGGCAAAATCTTAACTATCTATTCTTTTCGATTATTATCTGATGAATGAGCAGTGCAGCAAGTAAAAATGACACGTGAGTGTTTAGTTAGTTTCCATGCTGAGCTGTGCAAGAAGCAAGCTAATGTTACTAGCTAGCACCACAGAGTGGTGATTTTATGAATGATCATAAACCTGATCTTTTGTGAAATTAATTTGGAAGATCTCCTTGGCCAGTACTTTGCAATTGTCAGTGGACAAGGCACTGATAAACATTTTGTGATCACTATTCTCCATCGATGCCTTAGCAATGAGATGAAGAATGCAAAAGAATTGTGCAAAAAACAGTAAGTGATTTTCTTTAAAAAAAAATATTTTCTTCCTCGTTTTGTTCTTAATGTAAATTTCTAAGAAACAAAAAACCTCTTTCCTTATAGTGCTCCCAACAACTACCGGCTGTGGATGCATGTGTTTGGCCTAATGACCAATGCAAGCACATTGCCTGAGTTGACAGATCATCTTGAGTGCCACAGTCGTTTTCTCCAGCCTCCACAGTGACAAAAACGTTGAGAGGCACTACGAGAACCTATCCAGAATGCTGACAACAGTGACAGATCCAGCCGTGTGTGATGCACATTTTTCTTGAGGACTTTCAGGTACCTGCAGTTGACTGTGCGTATACACACACATTATTGGCATTCTTGAAGATGAATAAGCAAGGCTGTACAAAATACAGATTATGAGCAATATTTCATTTCCCTATAATATAATGCTGTACAATAAGAGCTTTTATAAAAGCATAATTTTTTGGTGGAAAAGATAATTGGAATAATGAATAATTCATACAATAATGAAACAATTTTCCCATGCAATTTACCAAAATATACAATATTGTATTGTATTTAATTTCTACAGCCTTCATGTGTATACACAATCACACAACTACAGAATGAGTTAATCAAAATGTATTGTTTCAATATTGATTCTTCTTGCTGCGACATCATAGCAGTGCTTATTTATCCAATAACGCGCTATTGCTTATATGTATAATATCTCATTTTGTTGTTAATGTCTTAATTTGATTAAAAGTATATTAGGATTCAACATTCAGATGTACCAAAATGAGCAATCTGTGATTTATTTCACTACATCAATTTGGGTAAAAACACATACAGCGGTAGTTTAAGAGTATGTTTTTGTTTGTAGAATAAACTATTAACATCTACCAGGTCCCGCTTTTAGGCTGACGTAAACAAACCCATGACATTGAAATATATTCAATCCATTTGAAATATAAGCCTTGCTGCATTTCAAGAACATGACAGGATTGAGATTAACTATCAAAAAATAAAAATAATAATAAAATGTGATAATTCTATGAATGCATTAGTTATTTGAAGAATTGGAAATACTTCAAATAAAATGTTTGGTTTCTCAAACTATTTTCAAATAGTTCAAATATCTATCATTTGCAAATATCAAATGCCTCAAAACAAGTATTTGAAAATGAGCTATTTGATTAATATTTGTCCCAGGCCTGCTTCGTACTATATGCTTATCATGTGTGGCATGCTTTTCAGATTGATGTAGGACACAACCCCTTTGAGACCATCTTAAAGAAACCATCCGCACAGCACCTCTTGAGGATGTTGGGGACACAAACGTGTATTATTCAAAAATGTTCATCCCTTCGTTGGCTCGGTATTTCCTGCCGCTGGCAGCTCTTTGGACGAGCTCCATCTCCATTTTGAAGTATATAGCCCATATTTCAGTCATGTGGGTATCAGACATTGTGTAGAGCATTATATCTATTTTTTCAGGTGACCTTGGGCAACATAGAACTTCCCCCCCATATGTCAAACAATCAGAACTGTTTGCTTTTGTCAGCAGGAAAAATACACAGGTAATTTAAAACAATAAGGACTGGCCCATTAATACTGTAATATAATAAGACTTGTTTTGAATGTACACAGTACAGGTAACGATTTCAAACAACATTGAGTGGGTAAACTGAGGAGAATACCACTAGAATTCCACTTTTTACTGTACAGGAGTTCACCAGTGTAGTTTATACAGCCGTCATAAAAATCTAACTATGGAACAAAAACCAGCCGGCAGGTCGGCCCTCCAGGACTGCAGTTGTGCACTACTGCTGTATGTGAAAGAATATTGCATGGAATCTTTTCAATCTTTAATTTGAACGACCATAACTTTCTAAATGATCATCTTGACTTGGTCATGTAAATATAAAGTGCCTGGCCTAACTGTACAAGATTTAGCCACTGCTCACTAATCACACTGACCTTTCAGCATGTACAAGTTCAAAGCCTTCTAAAGTGCAATTCTATTTTAAGTGATCATGGTCATCCTTTAGTCTTAGCATTTCAACTCTTGCCATTAAAAAGAAAATACTCATAGCAAACCTCAAACCTGCTATAGCAAAGACCTCCATTAGGCACAAGCTATATCAGCACATCATGTGTAATCGGGTCTTCATTTTTAGCAGTGCTGCTGCTTTTAATAGTGTTAATTATATGAAATTGTGTATTTAAATTTCCTCCCTGGGTCCATCCCTAGGTTTTACTGGTCTGTATGTTTATAAATGTGCATATTCTGTGCTTCAATATAGCTGAAAACAAATCGCCAAAGATAGGACGTATAAGGATTTATTGGACTGAACGGATACAGAATTTGTTGATTCCATCATGTACATTCGTTCACAGAACTTCAGATGCAATAATAGGACACAGGGGATTATGGAGAAGAGTCAGTGGGACCTGAAGCGCATCAGGTTCCAGAGACGCACGCTCATCAGGTTCCAGAGACGCACGCTCATCAGGTTCCAGAGACGCACGCTCATCAGGTTCCAGAGACGCACGCTCATCAGGTTCCAGAGACGCACGCTCACAAGACTGGACGATTTTGTCCTAACATACCAAGAAAGCCACAATACCCTGCTGAGGGAGTTGTGACACACTGCGGACTGCTAAAAAGAAAAAGGTTTGTGAACAAGTGCTTTTGCAACTGTAATGTGTTTTAATTTTATACATGTTTAACCATTGACTTGTTTTTATAGCACAAGTGCCGTTCTTATTGAAGCAGTTCACTCACTGTTATAGGCCAACTAAATATCACGATGAATCTTTAAACCATATTCTTGCACCATTTAATGTCTTACATTGTACTGGGTAGGAATACCGAGTCGACAGAGAAATGGAAGAAGAGGAGGGGGCTTTATGTGACGACTATGGATACGGCATTTCCTTTCCAAAACAAACTAAAAAAGGTAACTGTATGATTTAAATGTGTTTAACATAAGGATTTTGATACACAGGTACTTTGTGAAAGAGCATTATAGGAAGTGCTACAGTATATTATTACTAACATGTAAAACGCTGAGTAAACAGTGTGTCTAATGCTTCACATCTGCACCATGTTATGAAACAGTGCTGTGAAAGAGGGCATCTCAAAATCTCCATCCAGGGAGACACAGGATGGTCGCCAAACTGCGACAGAGGAGGAGGCAGTTAAAAGTCCTACTGGTCCTCAGGTGTGTTATTTTAACCACATATTGCTACAGATTACATGAAGTTGATGGCACTGGCAAATTCGTCTGCGAAGGTCACTGTAGAGGAAGAAATCTCCCTGAAAGCAAAGATGGACATTCAGTGAGTTTGTTCAACACAACCGGCAAGAACTGTGATGGTGACCAGATGAAAGGGCTCATCTCTCAGAAACACTGCACAAACAAAACTGCCACGATCCCTCTATTTGGAGAAAATAAGAAATGCAGAAGGATCTGTGATGGATTCCAGGTGTAGGGATGCAGCACCAACCCCTGGTGTGCTTAAAACCATATCCTCGAGCTCCAGGAGTCATCAAAATGAAATCCTGAGTCTTCAAATGATGGTACAAGATAAGACTAATTCACCTGATTAAGTACTTCAGAAGGTTTTCCTGCATCCTAAGGGGGGGGTATGTTGTGGTCCCAATGCACCATCCGAATATTTCATGAAAGCTGCAGAGAAGACATTGTCTACCTCGATGCAACAGGAAGCATAATCCAGAAACCTCAAGCATCTCCACCAATTTGTGTATGAATTGGAGGTGAGAAACCCTATAAAAGGAGCTTCCCCTTTCCCTGTTGCGACATATGTAACATGCGACCACACCACTGCCAGTGTTCTGTACTTTCTTGGGGCATTTAAAACTGACCACCAAAAACTGTATGGCAAGACTACACCACCAAAGATGATCATGTGCGATGGCTCTGTTGTGCTAATGCAGTCCATCGCACTGATCTTCTGTGAAATTAATTTGGAAGATCTCCTTGGCCAGTACTTTGCAATTGTCAGTGGACAAGGCACTGATAAACATTTTGTGATCCTATTCTCCAAAATTTGTTTTTGTTTTGTTCTTAATGTCAATTTCTAAGAAACAAAAAACCTCTTTCCTTATAGTGCTCCCAACAACTACCGGCTGTGGATGCATGCGTTTGGCCTAATGACCAATGCAAGCACATTGCCTGAGTTGACAGATCATCTTGAGTGCCACAGTCGTTTTCTCCAGCCTCCACAGTGACAAAAACGTTGAGAGGCACTACGAGAACCTATCCAGAATGCTGACAACAGTGACAGATCCAGCCGTGTGTGATGCACACATTTTTCCTGAGGACTTTCAGGTACCTGCAGTTGACTGTGCGTATACACACACATTATTGGCATTCTTGAAGATGAATAAGCAAGGCTGTACAAAATACAGATTATGAGCAATATTTCATTTCCCTATAATATAATGCTGTACAATAAGAGCTTTTATAAAAGCATAATTTTTTGGTGGAAAAGATAATTGGAATAATGAATAATTCATACAATAATGAAACAATTTTCCCATGCAATTTACCAAAATATACAATATTGTATTGTATTTAATTTCTACAGCCTTCATGTGTATACACAATCACACAACTACAGAATGAGTTAATCAAAATGTATTGTTTCAATATTGATTCTTCTTGCTGCGACATCATAGCAGTGCTTATTTATCCAATAACGCGCTATTGCTTATATGTATAATATCTCATTTTGTTGTTAATGTCTTAATTTGATTAAAAGTATATTAGGATTCAACATTCAGATGTACCAAAATGAGCAATCTGTGATTTATTTCACTACATCAATTTGGGTAAAAACACATACAGCGGTAGTTTAAGAGTATGTTTTTGTTTGTAGAATAAACTATTAACATCTACCAGGTCCCGCTTTTAGGCTGACGTAAACAAACCCATGACATTGAAATATATTCAATCCATTTGAAATATAAGCCTTGCTGCATTTCAAGAACATGACAGGATTGAGATTAACTATCAAAAAATAAAAATAATAATAAAATGTGATAATTCTATGAATGCATTAGTTATTTGAAGAATTGGAAATACTTCAAATAAAATGTTTGGTTTCTCAAACTATTTTCAAATAGTTCAAATATCTATCATTTGCAAATATCAAATGCCTCAAAACAAGTATTTGAAAATGAGCTATTTGATTAATATTTGTCCCAGGCCTGCTTCGTACTATATGCTTATCATGTGTGGCATGCTTTTCAGATTGATGTAGGACACAACCCCTTTGAGACCATCTTAAAGAAACCATCCGCACAGCACCTCTTGAGGATGTTGGGGACACAAACGTGTATTATTCAAAAATGTTCATCCCTTCGTTGGCTCGGTATTTCCTGCCGCTGGCAGCTCTTTGGACGAGCTCCATCTCCATTTTGAAGTATATAGCCCATATTTCAGTCATGTGGGTATCAGACATTGTGTAGAGCATTATATCTATTTTTTCAGGTGACCTTGGGCAACATAGAACTTCCCCCCCATATGTCAAACAATCAGAACTGTTTGCTTTTGTCAGCAGGAAAAATACACAGGTAATTTAAAACAATAAGGACTGGCCCATTAATACTGTAATATAATAAGACTTGTTTTGAATGTACACAGTACAGGTAACGATTTCAAACAACATTGAGTGGGTAAACTGAGGAGAATACCACTAGAATTCCACTTTTTACTGTACAGGAGTTCACCAGTGTAGTTTATACAGCCGTCATAAAAATCTAACTATGGAACAAAAACCAGCCGGCAGGTCGGCCCTCCAGGACTGCAGTTGTGCACTACTGCTGTATGTGAAAGAATATTGCATGGAATCTTTTCAATCTTTAATTTGAACGACCATAACTTTCTAAATGATCATCTTGACTTGGTCATGTAAATATAAAGTGCCTGGCCTAACTGTACAAGATTTAGCCACTGCTCACTAATCACACTGACCTTTCAGCATGTACAAGTTCAAAGCCTTCTAAAGTGCAATTCTATTTTAAGTGATCATGGTCATCCTTTAGTCTTAGCATTTCAACTCTTGCCATTAAAAAGAAAATACTCATAGCAAACCTCAAACCTGCTATAGCAAAGACCTCCATTAGGCACAAGCTATATCAGCACATCATGTGTAATCGGGTCTTCATTTTTAGCAGTGCTGCTGCTTTTAATAGTGTTAATTATATGAAATTGTGTATTTAAATTTCCTCCCTGGGTCCATCCCTAGGTTTTACTGGTCTGTATGTTTATAAATGTGCATATTCTGTGCTTCAATATAGCTGAAAACAAATCGCCAAAGATAGGACGTATAAGGATTTATTGGACTGAACGGATACAGAATTTGTTGATTCCATCATGTACATTCGTTCACAGAACTTCAGATGCAATAATAGGACACAGGGGATTATGGAGAAGAGTCAGTGGGACCTGAAGCGCATCAGGTTCCAGAGACGCACGCTCATCAGGTTCCAGAGACGCACGCTCATCAGGTTCCAGAGACGCACGCTCATCAGGTTCCAGAGACGCACGCTCATCAGGTTCCAGAGACGCACGCTCACAAGACTGGACGATTTTGTCCTAACATACCAAGAAAGCCACAATACCCTGCTGAGGGAGTTGTGACACACTGCGGACTGCTAAAAAGAAAAAGGTTTGTGAACAAGTGCTTTTGCAACTGTAATGTGTTTTAATTTTATACATGTTTAACCATTGACTTGTTTTTATAGCACAAGTGCCGTTCTTATTGAAGCAGTTCACTCACTGTTATAGGCCAACTAAATATCACGATGAATCTTTAAACCATATTCTTGCACCATTTAATGTCTTACATTGTACTGGGTAGGAATACCGAGTCGACAGAGAAATGGAAGAAGAGGAGGGGGCTTTATGTGACGACTATGGATACGGCATTTCCTTTCCAAAACAAACTAAAAAAGGTAACTGTATGATTTAAATGTGTTTAACATAAGGATTTTGATACACAGGTACTTTGTGAAAGAGCATTATAGGAAGTGCTACAGTATATTATTACTAACATGTAAAACGCTGAGTAAACAGTGTGTCTAATGCTTCACATCTGCACCATGTTATGAAACAGTGCTGTGAAAGAGGGCATCTCAAAATCTCCATCCAGGGAGACACAGGATGGTCGCCAAACTGCGACAGAGGAGGAGGCAGTTAAAAGTCCTACTGGTCCTCAGGTGTGTTATTTTAACCACATATTGCTACAGATTACATGAAGTTGATGGCACTGGCAAATTCGTCTGCGAAGGTCACTGTAGAGGAAGAAATCTCCCTGAAAGCAAAGATGGACATTCAGTGAGTTTGTTCAACACAACCGGCAAGAACTGTGATGGTGACCAGATGAAAGGGCTCATCTCTCAGAAACACTGCACAAACAAAACTGCCACGATCCCTCTATTTGGAGAAAATAAGAAATGCAGAAGGATCTGTGATGGATTCCAGGTGTAGGGATGCAGCACCAACCCCTGGTGTGCTTAAAACCATATCCTCGAGCTCCAGGAGTCATCAAAATGAAATCCTGAGTCTTCAAATGATGGTACAAGATAAGACTAATTCACCTGATTAAGTACTTCAGAAGGTTTTCCTGCATCCTAAGGGGGGGGTATGTTGTGGTCCCAATGCACCATCCGAATATTTCATGAAAGCTGCAGAGAAGACATTGTCTACCTCGATGCAACAGGAAGCATAATCCAGAAACCTCAAGCATCTCCACCAATTTGTGTATGAATTGGAGGTGAGAAACCCTATAAAAGGAGCTTCCCCTTTCCCTGTTGCGACATATGTAACATGCGACCACACCACTGCCAGTGTTCTGTACTTTCTTGGGGCATTTAAAACTGACCACCAAAAACTGTATGGCAAGACTACACCACCAAAGATGATCATGTGCGATGGCTCTGTTGTGCTAATGCAGTCCATCGCACTGATCTTCTGTGAAATTAATTTGGAAGATCTCCTTGGCCAGTACTTTGCAATTGTCAGTGGACAAGGCACTGATAAACATTTTGTGATCCTATTCTCCAAAATTTGTTTTTGTTTTGTTCTTAATGTCAATTTCTAAGAAACAAAAAACCTCTTTCCTTATAGTGCTCCCAACAACTACCGGCTGTGGATGCATGCGTTTGGCCTAATGACCAATGCAAGCACATTGCCTGAGTTGACAGATCATCTTGAGTGCCACAGTCGTTTTCTCCAGCCTCCACAGTGACAAAAACGTTGAGAGGCACTACGAGAACCTATCCAGAATGCTGACAACAGTGACAGATCCAGCCGTGTGTGATGCACACATTTTTCCTGAGGACTTTCAGGTACCTGCAGTTGACTGTGCGTATACACACACATTATTGGCATTCTTGAAGATGAATAAGCAAGGCTGTACAAAATACAGATTATGAGCAATATTTCATTTCCCTATAATATAATGCTGTACAATAAGAGCTTTTATAAAAGCATAATTTTTTGGTGGAAAAGATAATTGGAATAATGAATAATTCATACAATAATGAAACAATTTTCCCATGCAATTTACCAAAATATACAATATTGTATTGTATTTAATTTCTACAGCCTTCATGTGTATACACAATCACACAACTACAGAATGAGTTAATCAAAATGTATTGTTTCAATATTGATTCTTCTTGCTGCGACATCATAGCAGTGCTTATTTATCCAATAACGCGCTATTGCTTATATGTATAATATCTCATTTTGTTGTTAATGTCTTAATTTGATTAAAAGTATATTAGGATTCAACATTCAGATGTACCAAAATGAGCAATCTGTGATTTATTTCACTACATCAATTTGGGTAAAAACACATACAGCGGTAGTTTAAGAGTATGTTTTTGTTTGTAGAATAAACTATTAACATCTACCAGGTCCCGCTTTTAGGCTGACGTAAACAAACCCATGACATTGAAATATATTCAATCCATTTGAAATATAAGCCTTGCTGCATTTCAAGAACATGACAGGATTGAGATTAACTATCAAAAAATAAAAATAATAATAAAATGTGATAATTCTATGAATGCATTAGTTATTTGAAGAATTGGAAATACTTCAAATAAAATGTTTGGTTTCTCAAACTATTTTCAAATAGTTCAAATATCTATCATTTGCAAATATCAAATGCCTCAAAACAAGTATTTGAAAATGAGCTATTTGATTAATATTTGTCCCAGGCCTGCTTCGTACTATATGCTTATCATGTGTGGCATGCTTTTCAGATTGATGTAGGACACAACCCCTTTGAGACCCATCTTAAAGAAACCATCCGCACAGCACCTCTTGAGGGTGTTGGGGACACAAACGTGTATTATTCAAAAATGTTCATCCCTTCGTTGGCTCGGTATTTCCTGCCGCTGGCAGCTCTTTGGACGAGCTCCATCTCCATTTTGAAGTATATAGCCCATATTTCAGTCATGTGGGTATCAGACATTGTGTAGAGCATTATATCTATTTTTTCAGGTGACCTTGGGCAACATAGAACTTCCCCCCCATATGTCAAACAATCAGAACTGTTTGCTTTTGTCAGCAGGAAAAATACACAGGTAATTTAAAACAATAAGGACTGGCCCATTAATACTGTAATATAATAAGACTTGTTTTGAATGTACACAGTACAGGTAACGATTTCAAACAACATTGAGTGGGTAAACTGAGGAGAATACCACTAGAATTCCACTTTTTACTGTACAGGAGTTCACCAGTGTAGTTTATACAGCCGTCATAAAAATCTAACTATGGAACAAAAACCAGCCGGCAGGTCGGCCCTCCAGGACTGCAGTTGTGCACTACTGCTGTATGTGAAAGAATATTGCATGGAATCTTTTCAATCTTTAATTTGAACGACCATAACTTTCTAAATGATCATCTTGACTTGGTCATGTAAATATAAAGTGCCTGGCCTAACTGTACAAGATTTAGCCACTGCTCACTAATCACACTGACCTTTCAGCATGTACAAGTTCAAAGCCTTCTAAAGTGCAATTCTATTTTAAGTGATCATGGTCATCCTTTAGTCTTAGCATTTCAACTCTTGCCATTAAAAAGAAAATACTCATAGCAAACCTCAAACCTGCTATAGCAAAGACCTCCATTAGGCACAAGCTATATCAGCACATCATGTGTAATCGGGTCTTCATTTTTAGCAGTGCTGCTGCTTTTAATAGTGTTAATTATATGAAATTGTGTATTTAAATTTCCTCCCTGGGTCCATCCCTAGGTTTTACTGGTCTGTATGTTTATAAATGTGCATATTCTGTGCTTCAATATAGCTGAAAACAAATCGCCAAAGATAGGACGTATAAGGATTTATTGGACTGAACGGATACAGAATTTGTTGATTCCATCATGTACATTCGTTCACAGAACTTCAGATGCAATAATAGGACACAGGGGATTATGGAGAAGAGTCAGTGGGACCTGAAGCGCATCAGGTTCCAGAGACGCACGCTCATCAGGTTCCAGAGACGCACGCTCATCAGGTTCCAGAGACGCACGCTCATCAGGTTCCAGAGACGCACGCTCATCAGGTTCCAGAGACGCACGCTCACAAGACTGGACGATTTTGTCCTAACATACCAAGAAAGCCACAATACCCTGCTGAGGGAGTTGTGACACACTGCGGACTGCTAAAAAGAAAAAGGTTTGTGAACAAGTGCTTTTGCAACTGTAATGTGTTTTAATTTTATACATGTTTAACCATTGACTTGTTTTTATAGCACAAGTGCCGTTCTTATTGAAGCAGTTCACTCACTGTTATAGGCCAACTAAATATCACGATGAATCTTTAAACCATATTCTTGCACCATTTAATGTCTTACATTGTACTGGGTAGGAATACCGAGTCGACAGAGAAATGGAAGAAGAGGAGGGGGCTTTATGTGACGACTATGGATACGGCATTTCCTTTCCAAAACAAACTAAAAAAGGTAACTGTATGATTTAAATGTGTTTAACATAAGGATTTTGATACACAGGTACTTTGTGAAAGAGCATTATAGGAAGTGCTACAGTATATTATTACTAACATGTAAAACGCTGAGTAAACAGTGTGTCTAATGCTTCACATCTGCACCATGTTATGAAACAGTGCTGTGAAAGAGGGCATCTCAAAATCTCCATCCAGGGAGACACAGGATGGTCGCCAAACTGCGACAGAGGAGGAGGCAGTTAAAAGTCCTACTGGTCCTCAGGTGTGTTATTTTAACCACATATTGCTACAGATTACATGAAGTTGATGGCACTGGCAAATTCGTCTGCGAAGGTCACTGTAGAGGAAGAAATCTCCCTGAAAGCAAAGATGGACATTCAGTGAGTTTGTTCAACACAACCGGCAAGAACTGTGATGGTGACCAGATGAAAGGGCTCATCTCTCAGAAACACTGCACAAACAAAACTGCCACGATCCCTCTATTTGGAGAAAATAAGAAATGCAGAAGGATCTGTGATGGATTCCAGGTGTAGGGATGCAGCACCAACCCCTGGTGTGCTTAAAACCATATCCTCGAGCTCCAGGAGTCATCAAAATGAAATCCTGAGTCTTCAAATGATGGTACAAGATAAGACTAATTCACCTGATTAAGTACTTCAGAAGGTTTTCCTGCATCCTAAGGGGGGGGTATGTTGTGGTCCCAATGCACCATCCGAATATTTCATGAAAGCTGCAGAGAAGACATTGTCTACCTCGATGCAACAGGAAGCATAATCCAGAAACCTCAAGCATCTCCACCAATTTGTGTATGAATTGGAGGTGAGAAACCCTATAAAAGGAGCTTCCCCTTTCCCTGTTGCGACATATGTAACATGCGACCACACCACTGCCAGTGTTCTGTACTTTCTTGGGGCATTTAAAACTGACCACCAAAAACTGTATGGCAAGACTACACCACCAAAGATGATCATGTGCGATGGCTCTGTTGTGCTAATGCAGTCCATCGCACTGATCTTCTGTGAAATTAATTTGGAAGATCTCCTTGGCCAGTACTTTGCAATTGTCAGTGGACAAGGCACTGATAAACATTTTGTGATCCTATTCTCCAAAATTTGTTTTTGTTTTGTTCTTAATGTCAATTTCTAAGAAACAAAAAACCTCTTTCCTTATAGTGCTCCCAACAACTACCGGCTGTGGATGCATGCGTTTGGCCTAATGACCAATGCAAGCACATTGCCTGAGTTGACAGATCATCTTGAGTGCCACAGTCGTTTTCTCCAGCCTCCACAGTGACAAAAACGTTGAGAGGCACTACGAGAACCTATCCAGAATGCTGACAACAGTGACAGATCCAGCCGTGTGTGATGCACACATTTTTCCTGAGGACTTTCAGGTACCTGCAGTTGACTGTGCGTATACACACACATTATTGGCATTCTTGAAGATGAATAAGCAAGGCTGTACAAAATACAGATTATGAGCAATATTTCATTTCCCTATAATATAATGCTGTACAATAAGAGCTTTTATAAAAGCATAATTTTTTTGGTGGAAAAGATAATTGGAATAATGAATAATTCATACAATAATGAAACAATTTTCCCATGCAATTTACCAAAATATACAATATTGTATTGTATTTAATTTCTACAGCCTTCATGTGTATACACAATCACACAACTACAGAATGAGTTAATCAAAATGTATTGTTTCAATATTGATTCTTCTTGCTGCGACATCATAGCAGTGCTTATTTATCCAATAACGCGCTATTGCTTATATGTATAATATCTCATTTTGTTGTTAATGTCTTAATTTGATTAAAAGTATATTAGGATTCAACATTCAGATGTACCAAAATGAGCAATCTGTGATTTATTTCACTACATCAATTTGGGTAAAAAACACATACAGCGGTAGTTTAAGAGTATGTTTTTGTTTGTAGAATAAACTATTAACATCTACCAGGTCCCGCTTTTAGGCTGACGTAAACAAACCCATGACATTGAAATATATTCAATCCATTTGAAATATAAGCCTTGCTGCATTTCAAGAACATGACAGGATTGAGATTAACTATCAAAAAATAAAAATAATAATAAAATGTGATAATTCTATGAATGCATTAGTTATTTGAAGAATTGGAAATACTTCAAATAAAATGTTTGGTTTCTCAAACTATTTTCAAATAGTTCAAATATCTATCATTTGCAAATATCAAATGCCTCAAAACAAGTATTTGAAAATGAGCTATTTGATTAATATTTGTCCCAGGCCTGCTTCGTACTATATGCTTATCATGTGTGGCATGCTTTTCAGATTGATGTAGGACACAACCCCTTTGAGACCATCTTAAAGAAACCATCCGCACAGCACCTCTTGAGGATGTTGGGGACACAAACGTGTATTATTCAAAAATGTTCATCCCTTCGTTGGCTCGGTATTTCCTGCCGCTGGCAGCTCTTTGGACGAGCTCCATCTCCATTTTGAAGTATATAGCCCATATTTCAGTCATGTGGGTATCAGACATTGTGTAGAGCATTATATCTATTTTTTCAGGTGACCTTGGGCAACATAGAACTTCCCCCCCATATGTCAAACAATCAGAACTGTTTGCTTTTGTCAGCAGGAAAAATACACAGGTAATTTAAAACAATAAGGACTGGCCCATTAATACTGTAATATAATAAGACTTGTTTTGAATGTACACAGTACAGGTAACGATTTCAAACAACATTGAGTGGGTAAACTGAGGAGAATACCACTAGAATTCCACTTTTTACTGTACAGGAGTTCACCAGTGTAGTTTATACAGCCGTCATAAAAATCTAACTATGGAACAAAAACCAGCCGGCAGGTCGGCCCTCCAGGACTGCAGTTGTGCACTACTGCTGTATGTGAAAGAATATTGCATGGAATCTTTTCAATCTTTAATTTGAACGACCATAACTTTCTAAATGATCATCTTGACTTGGTCATGTAAATATAAAGTGCCTGGCCTAACTGTACAAGATTTAGCCACTGCTCACTAATCACACTGACCTTTCAGCATGTACAAGTTCAAAGCCTTCTAAAGTGCAATTCTATTTTAAGTGATCATGGTCATCCTTTAGTCTTAGCATTTCAACTCTTGCCATTAAAAAGAAAATACTCATAGCAAACCTCAAACCTGCTATAGCAAAGACCTCCATTAGGCACAAGCTATATCAGCACATCATGTGTAATCGGGTCTTCATTTTTAGCAGTGCTGCTGCTTTTAATAGTGTTAATTATATGAAATTGTGTATTTAAATTTCCTCCCTGGGTCCATCCCTAGGTTTTACTGGTCTGTATGTTTATAAATGTGCATATTCTGTGCTTCAATATAGCTGAAAACAAATCGCCAAAGATAGGACGTATAAGGATTTATTGGACTGAACGGATACAGAATTTGTTGATTCCATCATGTACATTCGTTCACAGAACTTCAGATGCAATAATAGGACACAGGGGATTATGGAGAAGAGTCAGTGGGACCTGAAGCGCATCAGGTTCCAGAGACGCACGCTCATCAGGTTCCAGAGACGCACGCTCATCAGGTTCCAGAGACGCACGCTCATCAGGTTCCAGAGACGCACGCTCATCAGGTTCCAGAGACGCACGCTCACAAGACTGGACGATTTTGTCCTAACATACCAAGAAAGCCACAATACCCTGCTGAGGGAGTTGTGACACACTGCGGACTGCTAAAAAGAAAAAGGTTTGTGAACAAGTGCTTTTGCAACTGTAATGTGTTTTAATTTTATACATGTTTAACCATTGACTTGTTTTTATAGCACAAGTGCCGTTCTTATTGAAGCAGTTCACTCACTGTTATAGGCCAACTAAATATCACGATGAATCTTTAAACCATATTCTTGCACCATTTAATGTCTTACATTGTACTGGGTAGGAATACCGAGTCGACAGAGAAATGGAAGAAGAGGAGGGGGCTTTATGTGACGACTATGGATACGGCATTTCCTTTCCAAAACAAACTAAAAAAGGTAACTGTATGATTTAAATGTGTTTAACATAAGGATTTTGATACACAGGTACTTTGTGAAAGAGCATTATAGGAAGTGCTACAGTATATTATTACTAACATGTAAAACGCTGAGTAAACAGTGTGTCTAATGCTTCACATCTGCACCATGTTATGAAACAGTGCTGTGAAAGAGGGCATCTCAAAATCTCCATCCAGGGAGACACAGGATGGTCGCCAAACTGCGACAGAGGAGGAGGCAGTTAAAAGTCCTACTGGTCCTCAGGTGTGTTATTTTAACCACATATTGCTACAGATTACATGAAGTTGATGGCACTGGCAAATTCGTCTGCGAAGGTCACTGTAGAGGAAGAAATCTCCCTGAAAGCAAAGATGGACATTCAGTGAGTTTGTTCAACACAACCGGCAAGAACTGTGATGGTGACCAGATGAAAGGGCTCATCTCTCAGAAACACTGCACAAACAAAACTGCCACGATCCCTCTATTTGGAGAAAATAAGAAATGCAGAAGGATCTGTGATGGATTCCAGGTGTAGGGATGCAGCACCAACCCCTGGTGTGCTTAAAACCATATCCTCGAGCTCCAGGAGTCATCAAAATGAAATCCTGAGTCTTCAAATGATGGTACAAGATAAGACTAATTCACCTGATTAAGTACTTCAGAAGGTTTTCCTGCATCCTAAGGGGGGGGTATGTTGTGGTCCCAATGCACCATCCGAATATTTCATGAAAGCTGCAGAGAAGACATTGTCTACCTCGATGCAACAGGAAGCATAATCCAGAAACCTCAAGCATCTCCACCAATTTGTGTATGAATTGGAGGTGAGAAACCCTATAAAAGGAGCTTCCCCTTTCCCTGTTGCGACATATGTAACATGCGACCACACCACTGCCAGTGTTCTGTACTTTCTTGGGGCATTTAAAACTGACCACCAAAAACTGTATGGCAAGACTACACCACCAAAGATGATCATGTGCGATGGCTCTGTTGTGCTAATGCAGTCCATCGCACTGATCTTCTGTGAAATTAATTTGGAAGATCTCCTTGGCCAGTACTTTGCAATTGTCAGTGGACAAGGCACTGATAAACATTTTGTGATCCTATTCTCCAAAATTTGTTTTTGTTTTGTTCTTAATGTCAATTTCTAAGAAACAAAAAACCTCTTTCCTTATAGTGCTCCCAACAACTACCGGCTGTGGATGCATGCGTTTGGCCTAATGACCAATGCAAGCACATTGCCTGAGTTGACAGATCATCTTGAGTGCCACAGTCGTTTTCTCCAGCCTCCACAGTGACAAAAACGTTGAGAGGCACTACGAGAACCTATCCAGAATGCTGACAACAGTGACAGATCCAGCCGTGTGTGATGCACACATTTTTCCTGAGGACTTTCAGGTACCTGCAGTTGACTGTGCGTATACACACACATTATTGGCATTCTTGAAGATGAATAAGCAAGGCTGTACAAAATACAGATTATGAGCAATATTTCATTTCCCTATAATATAATGCTGTACAATAAGAGCTTTTATAAAAGCATAATTTTTTGGTGGAAAAGATAATTGGAATAATGAATAATTCATACAATAATGAAACAATTTTCCCATGCAATTTACCAAAATATACAATATTGTATTGTATTTAATTTCTACAGCCTTCATGTGTATACACAATCACACAACTACAGAATGAGTTAATCAAAATGTATTGTTTCAATATTGATTCTTCTTGCTGCGACATCATAGCAGTGCTTATTTATCCAATAACGCGCTATTGCTTATATGTATAATATCTCATTTTGTTGTTAATGTCTTAATTTGATTAAAAGTATATTAGGATTCAACATTCAGATGTACCAAAATGAGCAATCTGTGATTTATTTCACTACATCAATTTGGGTAAAAACACATACAGCGGTAGTTTAAGAGTATGTTTTTGTTTGTAGAATAAACTATTAACATCTACCAGGTCCCGCTTTTAGGCTGACGTAAACAAACCCATGACATTGAAATATATTCAATCCATTTGAAATATAAGCCTTGCTGCATTTCAAGAACATGACAGGATTGAGATTAACTATCAAAAAATAAAAATAATAATAAAATGTGATAATTCTATGAATGCATTAGTTATTTGAAGAATTGGAAATACTTCAAATAAAATGTTTGGTTTCTCAAACTATTTTCAAATAGTTCAAATATCTATCATTTGCAAATATCAAATGCCTCAAAACAAGTATTTGAAAATGAGCTATTTGATTAATATTTGTCCCAGGCCTGCTTCGTACTATATGCTTATCATGTGTGGCATGCTTTTCAGATTGATGTAGGACACAACCCCTTTGAGACCATCTTAAAGAAACCATCCGCACAGCACCTCTTGAGGATGTTGGGGACACAAACGTGTATTATTCAAAAATGTTCATCCCTTCGTTGGCTCGGTATTTCCTGCCGCTGGCAGCTCTTTGGACGAGCTCCATCTCCATTTTGAAGTATATAGCCCATATTTCAGTCATGTGGGTATCAGACATTGTGTAGAGCATTATATCTATTTTTTCAGGTGACCTTGGGCAACATAGAACTTCCCCCCCATATGTCAAACAATCAGAACTGTTTGCTTTTGTCAGCAGGAAAAATACACAGGTAATTTAAAACAATAAGGACTGGCCCATTATATAATACTGTAATATAATAAGACTTGTTTTGAATGTACACAGTGCAGGTAAAGATTTCAAACAACATGGAGTGGGTAAACTGAGGAGAATACCACTAGAATTCCACTTTTTACTGTACAGGAGTTCACCAGTGTAGTTTATACAGCCGTCATAAAAATCTAACTATGGAACAAAAACCAGCCGGCAGGTCGGCCCTCCAGGACTGCAGTTGTGCACTACTGCTGTATGTGAAAGAATATTGCATGGAATCTTTTCAATCTTTAATTTGAACGACCATAACTTTCTAAATGATCATCTTGACTTGGTCATGTAAATATAAAGTGCCTGGCCTAACTGTACAAGATTTAGCCTCTGCTCACTAATCACACTGACCTTTCAGCATGTACAAGTTCAAAGCCTTCTAAAGTGCAATTCTATTTTAAGTGATCATGGTCATCCTTTAGTCTTAGCATTTCAACTCTTGCCATTAAAAAGAAAATACTCATAGCAAACCTCAAACCTGCTATAGCAAAGACCTCCATTAGGCACAAGCTATATCAGCACATCATGTGTAATCGGGTCTTCATTTTTAGCAGTGCTGCTGCTTTTAATAGTGTTAATTATATGAAATTGTGTATTTAAATTTCCTCCCTGGGTCCATCCCTAGGTTTTACTGGTCTGTATGTTTATAAATGTGCATATTCTGTGCTTCAATATAGCTGAAAACAAATCGCCAAAGATAGGACGTATAAGGATTTATTGGACTGAACGGATACAGAATTAGTTGATTCCATCATGTACATTCGTTCACAGAACTTCAGATGCAATAATAGGACACAGGGGATTATGGAGAAGAGTCAGTGAGACCTGAAGCGCATCAGGTTCCAGAGACGCACGCTCATCAGGTTCCAGAGACGCACGCTCATCAGGTTCCAGAGACGCACGCTCATCAGGTTCCAGAGACGCACGCTCATCAGGTTCCAGAGACGCACGCTCATCAGGTTCCAGAGACGCACGCTCATCAGGTTCCAGAGACGCACGCTCATCAGGTTCCAGAGACGCACGCTCATCAGGTTCCAGAGACGCACGCTCATCAGGTTCCAGAGACGCACGCTCATCAGGTTCCAGAGACGCACGCTCATCAGGTTCCAGAGACGCACGCTCATCAGGTTCCAGAGACGCACGCTCATCAGGTTCCAGAGACGCACGCTCATCAGGTTCCAGAGACGCACGCTCATCAGGTTCCAGAGACGCACGCTCATCAGGTTCCAGAGACGCACGCTCATCAGGTTCCAGAGACGCACGCTCATCAGGTTCCAGAGACGCACGCTCATCAGGTTCCAGAGACGCACGCTCATCAGGTTCCAGAGACGCACGCTCATCAGGTTCCAGAGACGCACGCTCATCAGGTTCCAGAGACGCACGCTCATCAGGTTCCAGAGACGCACGCTCATCAGGTTCCAGAGACGCACGCTCATCAGGTTCCAGAGACGCACGCTCATCAGGTTCCAGAGACGCACGCTCATCAGGTTCCAGAGACGCACGCTCATCAGGTTCCAGAGACGCACGCTCATCAGGTTCCAGAGACGCACGCTCATCAGGTTCCAGAGACGCACGCTCATCAGGTTCCAGAGACGCACGCTCATCAGGTTCCAGAGACGCACGCTCATCAGGTTCCAGAGACGCACGCTCATCAGGTTCCAGAGACGCACGCTCATCAGGTTCCAGAGACGCACGCTCATCAGGTTCCAGAGACGCACGCTCATCAGGTTCCAGAGACGCACGCTCATCAGGTTCCAGAGACGCACGCTCATCAGGTTCCAGAGACGCACGCTCATCAGGTTCCAGAGACGCACGCTCATCAGGTTCCAGAGACGCACGCTCATCAGGTTCCAGAGACGCACGCTCACAAGACTGGACGATTTCGTCCTAACGTACCAAAAAAGCCACAATGCCCTGCTGAGAGTTCCATGACACACTGCAGACTGCTAAAAAGAAAAAGGTTTGTGAACAAGTGCTTTTTGCAACTGTAATGTGTTTTAATTTTATACATGTTTAACCATTGACTTGTTTTTATAGCACAAGTGCTGTTCTTATTGAAGCAGTTCACTCACTGTTAAAGGCCAACTAAATATCACGAT
Organism: Ilyophis sp. 1 JC-2022; assembly: GCA_022702515.1. Taxonomy (NCBI): domain Eukaryota; kingdom Metazoa; phylum Chordata; class Actinopteri; order Anguilliformes; family Synaphobranchidae; genus Ilyophis; species Ilyophis sp. 1 JC-2022. The sequence continues at coordinate 80,319,577 of CM040400.1, read as the reverse complement.
TAATCTTTAAACCATATTCTTGCACCATTTAATGTCTTACATTGTACTGGGTAGGAATACAGAGTCGACAGAGAAATGGAAGAGGAAACTGAAGAGGAGGGGGCTTTATGTGACGACTATGGATACGGCATTTCCTTTCCAAAACAAACCAAAAGGAAACTGATGATTTAAATGTGTTTAACCCCTTAGTCCAGATAGTCTAGATAGTCTCGCCTGCGAGACTGTTTTACGCAACTGAGACACGTGTTGCTCCTGCAGCCAAACTATTAGTGGAAAACCCAAACGCGGTATTTTAACTTTATTGGTAGACGATTCGCGACGATTTCTGCCTAATGCGTAGTTTCTAAGTGTCACTATCTTTCCGTAGCAAGTCCATTTAACAAGCACTCCCCACCCAGCCTATACCTACCCATGCGTGACATAGTGGGCAATAGCGTCTGTTGGGAGTTCATAAATATATGTATTCATCATATAATATCAGAATTCCGTCCAGCAACCAGATAAACCCACCAATAGCCCGACCGTATGCAAATACAGCGGTGCAAATCGCTGCTCAATCAATACCGACATAAACAAGTGAAATCATACAATGCCATTCTACTATCAATATCTGCTATCAAATATGGAATTCATGTGCAATACTACCGTGGATTTGCCGTTTGAAAAATACACAGCGCATTGTAACACTATTACACAAACGAAACTAGCTCTGCGTAACCCCCCCTTTCTGATTGCACTGCTGTGACGCGTTCAATTTTATTCTGGTTTGATCGACAATGGTTTGACAAAGGCACGACAAGCTTCCCAAAAGTAATTTACATGTGTAATAGAAAGCTTGGGTTAACTATTTAAGGGCGAGCGTAACTGCAATACTTGTTCTATCACTACAATTTTACGCATGTCGTGACGCATGACGCACTACGCGATATAAGTGCGCGTAAACATTGGTTGCCTGCGTAATCATTGTTTGACTGCGCTTTCGTACGGGTTTTCCAGTATGGCTGAACTTCACGCTTTTGGAAGTGGGTCAGAAGAGGAGAGCGACGGAGATTCATCAAATCCCTGTAGCGTAGACTCTGTAGAAGAGGATGCCTATCGATATGGGGAAGATATCCTCCTCGACATGTAAGTATTACAGCTTGTAATATTTTGATTATATACATTCGTTTTTCCACTGCGTCATTACCTAGATATATATTCGTTATTTTTTTTATTTGCATCGGTCGTAATAGAGCACTGTTAGCCTGCTAATAATGCTGAACATATTTGTATTGATAATATCTGTTAGCGTAGTGGCTCGTGGTGGCCTACTTTGTTTGAATTCATACCACTCACAATGAAATTGAGTATTTTAGCGCTGTTCTGTTTGGTTGCTCAGTCGTGCGTTATATTTGATGGCTCGATTTGCCGTGAAGCTAGAACATTGCCAGTGTTCCCGATATCATTTTATTGTATTGTAATTTTTGTGTGCATAATGTACTCTATGGGGTATGCTTTTCACTTAGGGAATGGAAAATATGTATTCAAATTTACTGTGTCCAGATGTGTGCAAGATGTTAAAAAGCAACAGAAAGTGTTTACTGAAGTACAAGAGTGAATGATTTCATATTTAGCTGTATGTACCACAGTGTTATAATGCTTTTGCATTTTGTAATTTGTTCCTATAACATTTCACTATTTTTGCAGGGATGAAGATGCTCGACCCTCCACCTCTGCCACTCCAGCAGTGCCCTCTGCTGCTCCTTTCTCTCCTGCCACTTGCCCCCGCAGGGCTGCCTCTGCTGCTCCTGTCTCCTCTCCACCAGCTACTCGTGCCCGCAGGGCTACCACTGCTGCTCCTGTCTCCTCTCCACCAGCTACTCGTGCCCGCAGGGCTGCCACTGCTGCTCCTGTCTCCTCTCCACCAGCTACTCGTGCCCGCAGGGCTGCCACTGCTGCTCCTGTCTCCTCTCCACCAGCTACTCGTGCCCGCAGGGCTGCCACTGCTGCTCCTGTCTCCTCTCCACCAGCTACTCGTGCCCGCAGGGCTGCCACTGCTGCTCCTGTCTCCTCTCCACCAGCTACTCGTGCCCGCAGGGCTGCCACTGCTGCTCCTGTCTCCTCTCCACCAGCCACTCGTGCCTGCAGGGCTACCTCTGCTGCTGCACATCCCCATAGAGGCAGGTCTTCAACAGGAACAAGTGGAGCCAAAAGGAGAGCCACTGAGCATCAGGGTGAATGGCATGACATACATGCTGAGGATGTGGAGCCTCATCAGTTCCCCTTCTGCCCACAGAGGACCCCTGGAGTTCAGCTTGATGTCACAAAAGAATACAGCCCCTTGAAATTGTTCCAGCTGTTCTTTAGTAAGGAGGCCATTGCACTTCTTTGTGACAATACGAACAAGAACGGACAGCGCAAGAAACTTCAGGGGACCCAGAAGCAGTGGACGGATGTGGATGCAAAGGACATACTGCATTACTTGTCCGTTGTCATTTACCAGGGTCTGATAAGGCCCCATTCCACTCGGGACCTGTGGAGGATGGACCGGCTTCACAGCCATCCATTTCCAGTGAGCGTGATGCCGGGCTACAGATATGAAGCCATCAAAGCCTGCCTTCACATGAGCGATCCAGCAGCAGATGTCCTCAACGATCAGCTGAGAGGCCAAGCTGGTTATGATGGATTGTTCAGATTGAAGCCACTGCAGGACCAGATCCTTACAGCATGCAGGGCTTTTTATCATCCGCATCAGAACCTTGCCATTGATGAGCGCATGGTGGCCACGAAGGCGCAGCACAGGATGAAACAGTATATGAAGGATAAACCAATAAAGTGGGGCTTCAAGCTGTTCATCCTGGCTGACAGCAAGACTGGCGACACATGTGATTTCAATATCTACCAGGGAAAAGCTCTCACCCCTAGTGGAAAAGGTCTGAGCTATGACGCTGTCATGAACCTGATTCGGGTGCCGTATCTTGGAACGGGTTATCACATCTATGTAGATAATTTCTACACCAGTGCGGCGCTCTCCAGGCAGCTCTACCAGATCCACTACAGTGCCTGCAGCACCATCAGGAAGAACAGGATTGGTTTTCCCAGGACCGAGGTGAACGCTCTTCCCAAGACAGCTGTGCGAGGGGACATGCGCTGGATCAGGGATGGTGCCCTGCTGTATGTGAAGTGGAGGGACACTAGGGATGTCACGATGTGCTCCTCCATTCACAAAGCATACAGTGGGAGGACAACACAGCGCCGTCTGAAGAACCCTGATGGCACTTGGTCGCGGCAGGCTATTTCAGTCCCGGAGCCAGTCCTGGAATACAACCGGTACATGGGGGGTGTTGACCTGTCAGACGCCCTCATAAAATATTACAGCGTCACACAGAAGACCTCACGATGGTACCGGAAGCTGTTCCTCCACTTTGTGGACATCGCAGTGGTGAACAGCTTCATTATTCAGAAGGAACTGGCCCAGGAGAAACGGCACAATCCCCTGACCCAGAAAAAGTTCAGGGAGGCCCTCTGCACGCAGCTGGCTGATGTGGGCAAGGATGGCAGCACAGAGCGGGAGGAAGATGAGGAGATGGCGACAGTGGCTCCCCAGCCACAGGGCTGTTAGCGGTCACGGACACAAGCCTCTCTGATGCCCGTCACAAGGCCACGAAGGGAAGGAGACTCTGCGTGCTCTGCCTCAGCAGGAAGAGGCGAAATCACACAATATTCAAGTGCCGATCTTGTGATGTCCCTCTCTGCATGGTGGCAGACCGGATCTGCTTCACTGAGTGGCATGACCTCCAGAGGAGCCAGGCACCGTGAAAGACTGAGCATGCAGTCTTATGCAAATAGTTGTTTGCATTTTTTGCATTCATTTTTTATGCCTCCTAAAATCCAACCCCTCGTCCATGTCGTAGGAGGTGGTAACAGCACATTGTCTTCTTGCAGCTAAAAGTTACAGCAGCATTATTTTTTGTTACCCTTGAAAATGCTTATTATTGATGAATAACTGTGCTGGCTAACGGGGCTCTGGTGAAAAAATGGCACACTAGGCATCAAACACTGAACTGAAACTGTGCAATGTCAATGTTTTCATCCATTAATTGATCGTAAGGGAAAATGTATATGCTTTATAATGGACAAAAAGCTTTTAAATAATTTTTCGGAGAGGTTTTGGATAGGTTATTGGACACCTAGATATCCACCCCCCTGTACTGATCCAAAATAATTCCCACATGAAAATGATAAAAAGGTGAGTTAAATGAGTCAAAACGGTTGATTTGCACTGAAATGTATGATTAGTTTAAGATTTACAGCTATTCACATTTTAGCCAATTTGGATAGGTTTGGAGACCCTGGGTACATCAGGCTACACTGCTTACATTTTGTGTCATAGATCTTTAGTAGTTCTGTATATCACCCTGCGATTATTGAATTCTTGTGGACAAGGAGTTTATGATCCAGGAAATGTGTAGTTTTACCTGTTTCACTTATGTAGCTCTCAGTATTTTGAAGAAATATATATTTGTTTGCATTTTTTGCAAAGTTTTGCTTGCATTTCCGGCACTTTATTTTGACTTAAATTATGAAAATAAACACATCTAAGTTTGTACAAAAAATGGTACACCGGTTTTGTTTCATTTAAGCCATTTACCAAGTTTATGTGATGCTCACACCTGGAGTTATAAAGCCTTAAACAGAGTACCCCCATGATTTACCAAATATGCCATTTGCGCCAAGAGGTTAACATAAGGATTTTGATACACATGTACTTTGTGAAAGAGTATTATGGGAAGTGCTACAGTATATTATTACTAACATGTAAAACGCTGAGTAAACAGTGTGTCTAATGCTTCACATCTGCACCATGTTATGAAACAGTGCTGTGAAAGAGGGCATCTCAAAATCTCCATCCAGGGAGACACAGAATGGTCGCCAAACTGACAGAGGAGGAGGCAGTTGAAAGTCCGACTGGTCCTCAGGTGTTATTTTAACCACATATTGCTACAGATTACATGAACAGCTGATGGCACTGGCAAATTCGTCTGCGAAGGTCACTGTGGAGGAAGAAATCTCCCTGAAAGCAAAGATGGACATTCAGTGAGATTTTGTTCAACACAACCGGCAAGAACTGTGATGGTGACCAGATGAAAGGGCTCATCTCACTGCACAAACAAAACTGCCAAGATCCTTCTATTTGGAGAAAATAAGAAATACAGAAGAATCTGTGATAGATTCCAGGTGTAGGGATGCAGCACCAACCATATCCTGGAGCTCCAGGAGTCATCAAAATGAAATCCTGAGTCTTCAAATGATGGTACAAGAGAAGACTAATTCACCTGATGAAGTACTTCAGAAGGTTTTCCTGCATCCTAAGGGGGGGGGGTATGTTGTGGTCCCAATGCACCATCCGAATATTTCATGAAAGGTGCAGAGAAGACATTGTCTACCTCGATGCAACAGGAAGCATAGTCCAGAAACCTCAAGCATCTCTACCAATTTGTGTATGAATTGGAGGTGAGAAACCCTATAAAAGGATCTTCCCCTTTCCCTGTTGCGACATATGTAACATGTGACCACACCACCGCCAGTATTCTGTACTTTCTTGGGGCATTTAAAACTGACCACCAAAAACTGTATGGCAAGACTACACCACCAAAGATGATCATGTGCGATGGCTCTGTTGTGCTAATGCAGTCCATCGCACTGATCTTCTGTGAAATTAATTTGGAAGATCTCCTTGGCCAGTACAACCATCCGCTTCATGAAAGGCTCACTATAACAGCTGAGCCTCCCCGGCGCCTCAAGTCGAGACACCCATTTGTGCCTGCCGCACAAGAACTCCTGCAGCAATGCAGTGACCTTAACATCAGTGCGGCACGATGGGCGGATGACACCTGGAGCACGGAGTGGGAGGAGAACACCTCTAGACTCCGTGACTTCATCCCAGACGTCGGCTTTCCCCCTATTGGGGTGGACCTGCCCAGACTGGCGTGGGTGAGGCTTAACCGCCTCCGGACCGGCGTTGGGCGCTTCCGCTCATCAATGCACAGATGGGGCTTGGCCTCCTGCGCGGCCTGTGAGTGTGGCGCAGAGGAACAAACCGCAGACCATGTCATCATGGACTGCCCGATTTATCGGGCACCCAACGGGATGCATGGTTTGTCGGCTCTGGATGACGACACGGTGACATGGCTGCTGGAGGTGTGCCCTGAAATATAGCCCAGGTGAACCCCCCCTAGGCTCGGGGTGGTAAAAGGATAGCCCCTCGGCCCCGAGCCTGGGGGAGTGGAAGAAGATCTTACCCAAACGAAGAAGAAGAAGAACTGTTTGCTTTTGTCAGCAGGAAAAATACACAGGTAATTTAAAACAATAAGGACTGGCCCATTAATACTGTAATATAATAAGACTTGTTTTGAATGTACACAGTACAGGTAACGATTTCAAACAACATTGAGTGGGTAAACTGAGGAGAATACCACTAGAATTCCACTTTTTACTGTACAGGAGTTCACCAGTGTAGTTTATACAGCCGTCATAAAAATCTAACTATGGAACAAAAACCAGCCGGCAGGTCGGCCCTCCAGGACTGCAGTTGTGCACTACTGCTGTATGTGAAAGAATATTGCATGGAATCTTTTCAATCTTTAATTTGAACGACCATAACTTTCTAAATGATCATCTTGACTTGGTCATGTAAATATAAAGTGCCTGGCCTAACTGTACAAGATTTAGCCACTGCTCACTAATCACACTGACCTTTCAGCATGTACAAGTTCAAAGCCTTCTAAAGTGCAATTCTATTTTAAGTGATCATGGTCATCCTTTAGTCTTAGCATTTCAACTCTTGCCATTAAAAAGAAAATACTCATAGCAAACCTCAAACCTGCTATAGCAAAGACCTCCATTAGGCACAAGCTATATCAGCACATCATGTGTAATCGGGTCTTCATTTTTAGCAGTGCTGCTGCTTTTAATAGTGTTAATTATATGAAATTGTGTATTTAAATTTCCTCCCTGGGTCCATCCCTAGGTTTTACTGGTCTGTATGTTTATAAATGTGCATATTCTGTGCTTCAATATAGCTGAAAACAAATCGCCAAAGATAGGACGTATAAGGATTTATTGGACTGAACGGATACAGAATTTGTTGATTCCATCATGTACATTCGTTCACAGAACTTCAGATGCAATAATAGGACACAGGGGATTATGGAGAAGAGTCAGTGGGACCTGAAGCGCATCAGGTTCCAGAGACGCACGCTCATCAGGTTCCAGAGACGCACGCTCATCAGGTTCCAGAGACGCACGCTCATCAGGTTCCAGAGACGCACGCTCATCAGGTTCCAGAGACGCACGCTCACAAGACTGGACGATTTTGTCCTAACATACCAAGAAAGCCACAATACCCTGCTGAGGGAGTTGTGACACACTGCGGACTGCTAAAAAGAAAAAGGTTTGTGAACAAGTGCTTTTGCAACTGTAATGTGTTTTAATTTTATACATGTTTAACCATTGACTTGTTTTTATAGCACAAGTGCCGTTCTTATTGAAGCAGTTCACTCACTGTTATAGGCCAACTAAATATCACGATGAATCTTTAAACCATATTCTTGCACCATTTAATGTCTTACATTGTACTGGGTAGGAATACCGAGTCGACAGAGAAATGGAAGAAGAGGAGGGGGCTTTATGTGACGACTATGGATACGGCATTTCCTTTCCAAAACAAACTAAAAAAGGTAACTGTATGATTTAAATGTGTTTAACATAAGGATTTTGATACACAGGTACTTTGTGAAAGAGCATTATAGGAAGTGCTACAGTATATTATTACTAACATGTAAAACGCTGAGTAAACAGTGTGTCTAATGCTTCACATCTGCACCATGTTATGAAACAGTGCTGTGAAAGAGGGCATCTCAAAATCTCCATCCAGGGAGACACAGGATGGTCGCCAAACTGCGACAGAGGAGGAGGCAGTTAAAAGTCCTACTGGTCCTCAGGTGTGTTATTTTAACCACATATTGCTACAGATTACATGAAGTTGATGGCACTGGCAAATTCGTCTGCGAAGGTCACTGTAGAGGAAGAAATCTCCCTGAAAGCAAAGATGGACATTCAGTGAGTTTGTTCAACACAACCGGCAAGAACTGTGATGGTGACCAGATGAAAGGGCTCATCTCTCAGAAACACTGCACAAACAAAACTGCCACGATCCCTCTATTTGGAGAAAATAAGAAATGCAGAAGGATCTGTGATGGATTCCAGGTGTAGGGATGCAGCACCAACCCCTGGTGTGCTTAAAACCATATCCTCGAGCTCCAGGAGTCATCAAAATGAAATCCTGAGTCTTCAAATGATGGTACAAGATAAGACTAATTCACCTGATTAAGTACTTCAGAAGGTTTTCCTGCATCCTAAGGGGGGGGTATGTTGTGGTCCCAATGCACCATCCGAATATTTCATGAAAGCTGCAGAGAAGACATTGTCTACCTCGATGCAACAGGAAGCATAATCCAGAAACCTCAAGCATCTCCACCAATTTGTGTATGAATTGGAGGTGAGAAACCCTATAAAAGGAGCTTCCCCTTTCCCTGTTGCGACATATGTAACATGCGACCACACCACTGCCAGTGTTCTGTACTTTCTTGGGGCATTTAAAACTGACCACCAAAAACTGTATGGCAAGACTACACCACCAAAGATGATCATGTGCGATGGCTCTGTTGTGCTAATGCAGTCCATCGCACTGATCTTCTGTGAAATTAATTTGGAAGATCTCCTTGGCCAGTACTTTGCAATTGTCAGTGGACAAGGCACTGATAAACATTTTGTGATCCTATTCTCCAAAATTTGTTTTTGTTTTGTTCTTAATGTCAATTTCTAAGAAACAAAAAACCTCTTTCCTTATAGTGCTCCCAACAACTACCGGCTGTGGATGCATGCGTTTGGCCTAATGACCAATGCAAGCACATTGCCTGAGTTGACAGATCATCTTGAGTGCCACAGTCGTTTTCTCCAGCCTCCACAGTGACAAAAACGTTGAGGCACAACGAGAACCTATCCAGAATGCTGACAACAGTGACAGATCCAGCCGTGTGTGACGCACACATTTTTCCTGAGGACTTTCAGGTACCTGCAGTTGACTGTACGTACACACACACATTATTGGCATTCTTGAAGATGAATAAGCAAGGCTGTACAAAATACGGATTATGAGCAATATTTCATGTTCAAGATATGAGAACTTAATTTCCCTATAATATAATGCTGTACAATAAGAGCATGATTTTTTTGGTGGAAAAGATAATTGGAATAAAATATTAATGAAACAATTTTCCCATGCAATTTACCAAAATATCCAATATTGTATTGTATTTAATTTCTACAGCCTTCATGTGTATACCCGTCCCGTGCTGCGGGTGATGTCGGCATTCGTGCCTTCATCATACAGTGGCAGGAGTTGGCCGGGCTTGACGTGCCGGGACGGCTTGTACTCAACCCATTGCTAAGAATTGTCTGGCCCCATGTGGCGTGGGGCTGTAATCCTTTGCCTGGAAGAATTAAGCGTGGGAAGGGGACTAACAGACCAACTCCACCGACTGCTTGGGCTAATCACCCACCCGTAAGAAATGATTACAGAATCCGAAACCAGAACAAACCAATCGCGCCTGAATCAAGCATGCCACCCTACCAGTAGGAGACGAATGAGTTCCTTGGGCCAAACCCTGAGAGAAGCCCAAGGGAGGAAAGGCCTGCTGCAGTTCAAGTCCAAGACCAGAATAGGATGTTGGAATGTGAGAACTCTACATCAAGCAGGAAAGCTAGCACAACTAGCAAAGGAGATGAGAAGATACGTCAGTGTAATAGGAGTTAGTGAGTGTAGATGGAACACCTTTGGGGAAGTCATTACAGCCACAGGAGAGAAGTTTCTGTATTCGGGGAGGGAGAACGAAGAGGATCCACATACGCAAGGTGTGGGCCTAATTCTCTCTAAAGATGCTGCAAGAAGCCTCCTTGATTGGGAACCAGTTTCTGAACGAATAATCACTGCCAGGTTTTTATCCAAGGGTCGAAACATCACCATCATTCAGTGCTATGCACCGACAAACTCGGCCGAAACTGAAGAAAAGGAGAAGTTCTACCAACAACTGCAAGCGCAAGTACAGAAGACCCCAAGGAGAGACATCCAGATAATCATGGGAGATATGAATGCCAAGGTTGGAAGGGACAACAGGCACGGGAAGAACACCAAGGGAACAGAAGGTCTCGGAGAAAGGAACGAAAATGGAACCCTCTTTGTGGACTTCTGCACTTTTAAACATAGAAAACCAGATCGACCATAACAGGAAAATGGAGAAAACTACTCTTAGATGTGAGGGTAAAGAGGGGAGCAGACATTGACTCTGACCACCACCTGCTGATAGGAGAGTTTAGACTCAAACTAGCTGTAAGGAAAAGGGAAGAAAATAGGGCACAGAGAAGATTCAACATCAGAAAACTAAGGGATCACCAGGTTAGGCAGGAAGCAGGGCTTACACTTAAAAACAGATTTCAAGTACTAGCAGAAACAGGAGATGTTGAGGAACAGTGGGGAAGCTGCAAGAAGGCCCTCATTGACACTTGTGAACAGGTTTTGGGCTATAGGAAAGGTGAAAGAAAAGACTGGATTGCAGATGACACCTGGCAAGACATAGAGGAAAGGAAGAACCTTAAAAACAAGTGCAATAGGGAACCAGATATGACAAAGAAAGAAAAATGGAGGCAAGAATACCAACAAAAGAGCAGGGTAGTGAAGAAGAAGACGAGAAGGGACAAGAGGAGATATGTTGACAACCTAGCATGTGAGGCAGAAGTAGCAGCCGGACAGAGGAACATGAAAGATCTTTACAGAATCACAAGACAACTAGCGGGGAAGAACAGAACCACTAGCCGACCAGTGAAAAATAAACAGGGACAACTCATCATACAGGAAGCCCAACAGCTGGATCGCTGGAGGGAACACTTCCAAGAGCTCCTAAATAGACCTCCCCCAGAAATAACACCAGAGATCAGCAGTGTACCATCAGAAACCCTGAAGGTCAACTGTGGGAGGATCTCTAAGGATGAAATAACCAGAGCGATCAAAAAGATGAAGGCTGGAAAAGCACCAGGAGTTGACAACATCCCCCCTGATATTCTGAAAGCTGATCCCAAAGCGACCACAGAGGTTCTGTACCACCTCCTCAACAAGATCTGGGATACAGAGGTAATCCCAATAGAATGGAAAACAGGCTTAATGGTCACTATTCCTAAAAGAGAAAACCTCAGTGAATGCAGCAATTGGAGAGGAATAATGCTCCTGTCCATCCCTAGCAAGGTTCTCTGTAGGATTATCCTAGATAGGATACAAGCAGCCTTAGACGACCAGTTGAGGAAAGAGCAAGCAGGTTTTAGGAAGGATAAGTCATGCACAGACCATATTGCTACTTTAAGAATTATCATTGAGCAGTGTGTCGAGTGGCAAAACTCCCTGTACATAAATTTTGTAGACTTTGAAAAAGCCTTTGACAGCCTAGATAGGGAAGTACTTTGGAAACTCCTAGGTCACTATGGCCTACCCTCTAAGATCATCAACCTAATAAAGCACATGTACCAGGATTTCAATGGCTGGGTGATCTGCAAGGGCAAACTGTCAGACACCTTTGCCATCACAACAGGGGTGCGGCAGGGTTGTCTTCTCTCTCCTTTGATTTTCCTCATTGCCATTGACTGGATAATGAGAAGAACAACTGAAAATCAACGGACAGGAATCCAGTGGACCTTGTTTACTCAGCTCGAGGACCTGGATTTCGCAGACGACCTTGCACTAGTCTCTGAAAACCACACACACATGCAACAGAAGACAGATGGGTTACAGACTAACAGTGACCAGCTTGGACTCAAGATCAACACCGGAAAAACCAAGACCATGAGGTTAAATCCGAAAACACATGATCCAATCACACTCAGGGGAGAGGCCATAGAGGACGTGGAGCACTTCACCTACCTAGGGAGTAACATCAGCAGGGATGGAGGAGCAGACAGGGACATAGAGGCACGCATCAGCAAAGCACAGGTAGCATTCAAGATACTCAGGCCAATCTGGTTGTCCAAGCAACTCTCCAACAACACCAAGCTACGGATCTTCAATACCAATGTGAAGACTGTCCTGCTCTACGGCTCTGAAACGTGGAAGACTACCGAGGGCCTCACAAGCAAGATCAAGGTGTTTGTCAACAAATGCCTGCGCTACATCCTCAAGCTGTGGTGGCCCATCAAAACCACAAATGAAGAGCTGTGGAGGATAACAAACCAGGACAGCATAGCTACCACCATCAAAAGGAGAAAGTGGAACTGGATAGGGCATACCCTTAGGAAGGACTCAAACAACATCACTAGACAGGCCTTGGACTACAACCCGCAGGGGAAGAGGAAAGCCGGTAGGCCGAGAAACACCTGGAGACGTTCCACACTCCAAGACCTAAAGAACATCGGAGTGAGCTGGCAAGAAGCAAAGGCCCTGGCCCAGAAGAGTGAGATGGAGAGCTCTGGTGGACGCCCTATGCCCCTCAACGGGGTGAAGAGGATTAAGTCAAGTAAGTCAAGTGTATACACAATCACACAACTACAGAATGAGTTAATCAATAGTTATTGATTCAATATTGATTCCTCAACCTGCAGTCTTCTTGCTGTGACATCACAGCAGTGCTTATTTATCCAATAACGCACTCCCACTCATGAGCTATTGCTTATATGTATAATATCTCACATTTTGTTGTTAATGTCTTAATTTGATTAAAAGTATATTAGGATTCAACATTCAGATGTACCAAAATGAGCAATCTGTGATTTATTTCACTACATCAATTTGGGTAAAAACGCACACAGCGGGAGTTTGAGTATGAGTTTTTGTTTGTAGAATAAACTATTAACATCTACCAGGTCCCGCTTTTAGGCTGATGTAAACAAACCCATGACATTGAAATATAAGCCTTGCTGCATTTCAAGAACATGGCAGTATTTGAAAAGTATTGAGATTAACTATCAAAGAATAAAATGTGATAATTCTACTTGAAACAATACTTCAAATAAAATGTTTGGTTTCTCAAACTATTTTCAAATACCTCAAAACAAGTATTTGAAAATGAACTATTTGATTAATATTTGTCCCAGGCCTGCTTCGTACTATATGCTCATCATGTGTGACATGCTTTTCAGATTGATGTAGGACACAACCCCTTTGAGACCCATCTTAAAGAAACCATCCGCACAGCACCTCTTGAGGGTGTTGGGGACACAAACGTGTATTATTCAAAAATGTTCATCCCTTCGTTGGCTCGGTATTTCCTGCCGCTGGCAGCTCTTTGGACGAGCTCCATCTCCATTTTGAAGTATATAGCCCATATTTCAGTCATGTGGGTATCAGACATTGTGTAGAGCATTATATCTATTTTTTCAGGTGACCTTGGGCGACATGGAACTTCCCCTCCATATGTCAAACAATCAGAACCGTTTGCTTTTGTCAGCAGGAAAAATACACAGGTAATTTAAAACAATAAGGACTGGCCCATTATATAATACTGTAATATAATAAGACTTGTTTTGAATGTACACAGTGCAGGTAAAGATTTCAAACAACATGGAGTGGGTAAACTGAAGAGAATACCACTAGAATTCCACTTTTTACTGTACAGGAGTTCACCAGTGTAGTTTATACAGCCGTCATAAAAATCTAACTATGGAACAAAAACCAGCCGGCAGGTCGGCCCTCCAGGACTGCAGTTGTGCACTACTGCTGTATGTGAAAGAATATTGCATGGAATCTTTTCAATCTTTAATTTGAACTACCATAACTTTCTAAATGATAATCTTGACTTGGTCATGTAAATATAGCACATCATGTATAATCAGTCTTAATTTTTAGCAGTGCTGCTGCTTTTAACAGTGTTAATTATATGAAATTGTGTATTAAGAATTTATTGAACTGAAACAGAATTTGTTGAATCCATCATGTATTCGTTCACAGAACTTCACATGCAATAGGACACAGGGGATTATGGAGAAGAGTCAGTGGGACCTGAAGCGCATCAGGTTCCAGAGACGCACGCTCATCAGGTTCCAGAGACGCACGCTCATCAGGTTCCAGAGACGCACGCTCATCAGGTTCCAGAGACGCACGCTCATCAGGTTCCAGAGACGCACGCTCATCAGGTTCCAGAGACGCACGCTCACCAGGTTCCAGAGACGCACGCTCACAAGACTGGACGATTTCGTCCTAACGTACCAAAAAAGCCACAATACCCTGCTGAGAGTTCCACGACACACTGCAGACTGCTAAAAAGAAAAAGGGTTGTGAACAAATGCTTTTGCAACTAATGTGTTTTAATTTTATACATGTTTAACCATTGACTTGTTTTTATAGCACAAGTGCTGTTCTTATTGAAGCAGTTCACTCACTGTTAAAGGCCAACTAAATATCACGATGAATCTTTAAACCATATTCTTGCACCATTTAATGTCTTACATTGTACTGGGTAGGAATACCGAGTCGACAGAGAAATGGAAGAAGAGGAAACTGAAGAGGGGCTTTGTGACGACTGGATACGGCATTTCCTTTCCAAAACAAACTAAAAAAAGGTAACTGATGATTTAAATGTTTAACATGTGAAAGCATTATAGGAAGTGCTACAGTATATTATTACTAACATGTAAAACGCTGAGTAAACAGTGTGTCTAATGCTTCACATCTGCACCATGTTATGAAACAGTGCTGTGAAAGAGGGCATCTCAAAATCTCCATCCAGGGAGACACAGGATGGTCGCCAAACTGCGACAGACGAGGAGGCAGTTGAAAGTCCTACTGGTCCTCAGGTGTGTTATTTTAACCACATATTGCTACAGATTACATGAACAGTTGATGGCACTGGCAAATTGGCATTGGTCAAGGTGAACTAAATATGGGGGCAAAAATTTATACTGAAAGTGTATCTTAATACTGCCAAATGCTCACTTACACCTTGTGCATTAACACAGGTCAAATCAGAGTTCACCCCCACCAATGACTTCAACCTAAGTGTATGTAAACGTCCGACTTCAACTGTAGCTATTAATAGTATTATCAACCAAGATTATACCGTTAAGGGACACATTTTTAGTTCCTTCTCTCTTCACTCCCTCATCTTATTGCTTGGAAGAGTACCAGAAAATAAGATATCAAAAGTATTTTGATGTTGTTGGATCACAGACATCAGGAAGTCATGGCATGCAAAGGATATGCGACCAATTATTAAAAATGTAAAAATTTAAAGGCACAGTCAACTTAGTGTATGTAAACTTCTGACCCACTGGAATTGTGATAGTGAATTAAGTGAAATAATCTGTCTGTAAACAATTGTTGGAAAAATTACTTGTGTCATGCACAAAGTAGATGTCCAAACACTAGTTTGCTAACATGAAATCAGTGTCGTGGTTAAAAATTTGTTTTAATGACTTCAACTGTATACTAACATATGCTATATTTAAATCCTTTGAATTTGCATCATGCTATAAAACAGTGATGTGAAAGAGGCCATCTCCACATGGCCATTCAGGGAGACATGAGATGGTCATCAAACTCCTACTGGTCCTCGGGTGTGTTATTGTAACCACATATTGATTACCATGGATACCATGCTGTATTTGTAATAAGCATTTATAAAATAAATAATTCAGTCCTGAGCCACATAAATTATGATTTATGTGATTTTACTTAAATGATTCGCACTTATAATAACATGACATTTTGTTGTTTGGTATACGTTAAAGCTAGTGTATGGTCTGTTCATATTAATTGCGTCCCTTAACTGTTTAACTACAGGAAACGGGGAAAAGCAGTCTTCCTCAGGATCATTGAAGGACACAGGACTGAGGATTAAGCAGAAACTAAAAGGAAGGAAGCCACCCACTGGCCTGCGTCGAGTAGCCCTTCACTCTGGCGATACGCTAAGTGTTTTGGGACAACACTACTGGCTGACAAGTGATGACATTGATGCATAATGCTATCACTTCTCTAAAAAATACCCCTTGGTGGATGGCTTTCAGTCATGCCTACTATTTCAGACACTGAGAAATTAGGCCAAGAGGGAAACATAATAAAATAAGTAATCCTTCAGGAATTCAGCCCCGACCGACTGAGAAGGCGTCAAGAAACATGTTTTTGGGTCATAAATTCTCCCTTAGAGAATGCTTCTAGAAAAACAGACACCATGCCATATATGGAGTAATTAATCAGTAACACACACACATAGTTGGGGGCTGATAACATAACTTAGTTTAATTTCCATTGATATCAACTCTGTATACTAATAGAGACCAAATTGGGCCTACAGGTGGTGGCGGAGGCTTTTAATAAATATCCGGATGCCACAAGACCGGACAGGGCCATTTTGGATTTACTGGAGCTGAGCCTGAGCAGGAATGACTTTGAATTCAATGACAAGCACTACTTACAGATTCATGGAACGGCCATGGGAAAAAAATTTGCGCCAGCATTTGCAAACTTATATATGAACCTCTGGGAGGAAACTGCCTTTCAAAAATGCAAGCTCCTACCATTATTATATCTAAGGTACCTGGATGACATCTTTGGGCTTTGGGGAGGTTCGATCTCTGAGTTTCAGGAATTCTTAGAGATCCTGAACTCCCATCATACTGAAATCACTATAGAGTTTCTAGACACACAGGTGTTTTTTATCCAGAAAGCGGCAGATATGAAAGGATTGGCGACGAGGGTATTTTTTAAAGAGACAGATAGACATGCCCTCTTACATAAGTCCAGTTTCCACCTGAAACACACGTATAGAGGTTTGATTAAATCACAACTCATCCGTTTTCACATAATTTGTACATTCCCTGAGGATGTCGAGGTTGCTACCCGGACACTATTTTTAGCCTTGGGGCTTCGGGGGTATTCAAAACGATTCCTCAGGGAAATAAAAACAGAGGTTAAACAAATTTTCTGTGAGAAGGGCTGTTATAAGAATGAGGGTAGGGTGATGGTCGCACAATGGTGCCTATTGTCATTACTTATTCACAGGCCCTGCTCAGGCTCAGCTCTAGTTTCAAATCACATTTTCAGCAGGCCCAAGAACATTGTGAGGCCTTGAGGGACTTCAAGGTCATCTCGGCCTACAGGCGTAACAAAAGTCTTGGAGATATGTTGGTACGATCTAGCCTCACCAAGAATTCTAAGAAGACTCCCTTTCAAGAGAAGTATTTCACCAGTAACAAGTACATAGGTAATAAGTATTCAGGTTTGGGGGTGCCAATTTGGCAAAAGGTGGACTTAAAGGCGACCAATGTGGTATATTTAATTAGGTGTTCTGTGCCAAAAAATATATATAGGAGAAACACAGAACACATTACAGTGTAGATTAAAACATTTATATCATATTAATAAGGGGGACAAAGCCAGTTTTCTATTTACATTTTAAATTACACGGTTCAAAAAGTCTGGTGATGGAGGGCCTGGAGTCGGACAAAAAGTGGTCCAAGGTCCAACGTCAAAAGGCAGAGAGACGTTGGATAAAGGTACTAAATACCATTGACCCCTTGGGATTGAATGAAAAATATTAATTCATTCGCAATTTGTCACCATCTAGTGACATAAATATGTACCGACATCTGGAACCACTCCCTGGGATCTATGAATTTCAAAAGAAATACAACAACATTATATTTATGAGGTTCTATCTATTAATTAAGGAATGTATGTCATTATCTATGTTTTGCTGTGCTATTAGAATTCCCATATAATTGCATGAATTTATAAATGATTTGTATGTCTTAATCCCAATCTTGGGTCATTTTTTGAATCCTCTGTACATATTTTCCTTCTTTTGTGTAAACATGTATAATCAGGGTGCGATTTGTGAAAAAACCAGAGGGGGGGATAATTTGAGGAACGCTTTTATTCAACAACAAAAATACCACACAACGGCGGGAACAACAACAACAGTAGGCTATATGAAAAGTTGTTTTTTGTTTTTAAAATTTATTTCTGATTTTTTCCCATTTTCTCCCAATTTGGTAGCCAATTATACCCTAGTATTGACCCAATGTGCAGAGTACTCGTCAGATCCAGTCAGAGGCTGGATCAAAATCAGGGGCGCCCCTGGCCAAATTGGTGCCCTAAGCGGAATTTTGTGCATAACAACATAACAAAATGCCATTTAACTTAACAACCTTTATTAGTAATAGTCACAAAGTCACAACAATATATCTAGGTCATATTCATGCTGGCGTTTGTGTTCGCTGGGGATGGTAAGGTAATTACTTCGGTTTGCGTCTGTTCGCGCTTTGGTGAATTTAATTAAATAAGTCCGTATTAGCGTTCCTGTTAGTGCTGGGTGATAAAGAGTAACTTCGTTTAAACTTTGTTTGCGGTTTAAAGGGGAGATGCGTACATTCGCTCTTCATTTGACAGTTGTTACAGTAGGGGGGCACCTTATGTTTTACTTTTATTATTTTTGAGAAAATATTGAGTTAAATGCGCATTTCATTATGTTTCCGTCTCTCTCCTCGAGCTGACTTGGTGCGGTGCCCCTACGCGCAGCGCGTGTTCTGCGTTTAGGGAAGGGCGCCCCTGATCAAAATCACAGCACAACCAGAATGCACACGGACCCTTTGTATTTTGGCTGTTAATAATTATGATGTAATGGTGAAAATACTTTGGGTGGGGGGGGGATAAATTTCGTCCCCACCGAGGATAAAAATAATTCAGCAGAGGGTAGGACGTGTAAACCAGAGGGGGGGGAAATCCCCACCATCCCCACCGGCAAATCGCACCCTGTGTATAATATATATTCACCTCATGAGTTTGTTGGCTGGATGTAGCCCAGGGTATTAGGTTAGGAAGCGTTGAATTGATCGTGTAGGGACAGAGGATCTATGTGCGTGTGAGTGAGCAAGGAGGTTTCAGAGGGTGATATAAATCCTATTACAGTTGGTGGGAAACACACTTTCACAAACTAAACAATAGCTGCATGAACAGTTACCTATTATGTATATGTTAAAAGTATTAACATACTTGTGCCTGAGGATGAGATGTGCCTGAGGATGTCCTTTCTTTATCCTCGATCACCACCACCAATGTTAGCTGGGGAGCTAACATCACCGGCAGCCCTCAGCGGGGCTGCGCCGACGGATAACGTTAGCCTAGCAGCTGAGAGGGGGCTAACAACACCGGCAGCCCTCAGCGGGGATGCGCCGACGGCTAACGTTAGCCTAGCAGCTGAGAGGAGGCGAACACCACCGGCAGTCCTCAGCGGGGCTGCGCCGACGGATAACGTTAGCCCAGCAGCTGAGAGGAGGCTAACACCACCGGCAGTCCTCAGCGGGGCTGCGCCGACGGATAACGTTAGCCCAGCAGCTGAGAGGAGGCTAACACCACCGGCAGTCCTCAGCGGGGCTGCGCCGACGGATAACGTTAGCCCAGCAGCTGAGAAGAGGCTATCACCACCGGCAGCCAGACCTCGCCCCGGAGTGGAGCCACCTATCGCCGGCCACAGCACACCTCCTGGGACAGAGGACACCATGCCCAGAAGTCTCTGGGTTGGAGCTGGGCCCCTGGACAATGGCATAACACCACCCCCCCCTCATCCGCCCCCTCCAAAGCCACCTATGGCTAAGGTAAAATACAGAAACCCTGTCTTCAAAAAATACAGATGTCACAAATTCTTTGAAACACTAAACCAAGCAAAAACTGTATGGGACCCTCTGTGTAAACCAAAAGGTCTTCTCTGCGGCCACTTAAACATCCGCAGTATGGTAAATAAGCGTAGTGAACTAGAAAATTTACTTGTAAACTAATATTGGCTGACGGAAACCTGGCTAAAACGGTCATCCTCAGATGCTCTAGTGAGCATGCCTGGTTATAATGTCTTCAGAAAGGACAGAGCAACAGCGGGGAAGGGGGGGGGGGCACTACTTTATATCAAGAACACCATACGGTGTAAACAAGTCATATGGCCCACCGAGAACAAGGCAGAATGTGTAGGTGTAGAAATTATACTATCCACAGAGATGACGTTCACTCTGATCTGCTTATACCGTCAGCCGTCAGCTAAAGTAGAAGTCTATGACCAGCTAAAATCTATCCTCACAGCTTGTGAGTTTAAACATGAAGTAATTCTTTTTGGTGATATAAACTGGGATGATAAAAAGCAAAGAAAAAATCTCAAACAGGTAACAGACCACTACAATTTAACCCAATTAATAGAGCAGCCCACAAGAATCACCAGCCACTCAGCAACCAAAATAGATTTACTGTTCTCAAATAAAGTGGAGAGAATCACTAAAACTTATAATTTCTTGACAGGTCTCTGACCACAATATAATTTTATTCTCTAGAAAACTTTCAAAACAAAGTGTCAGTAAAACTCAGCCCCAACCCATAGCCAAAACAATCCCAAGGTGTCTGGAACACAGCTTTGAGGTCGCCCTACAAGGGCTTGAGTGGAATGACATCTTTTCATGTGATGATGTGGAGAGTGGGTGCAGTATTTTACTGTCTAAAATCGACAGGGTGAGGGAATCTTTCACCAAAAGAGGGCGCCAGAGGAAAGGGCAAAAAATCACTCTTCCCTGGGTTGATAAGGAATGCAGAAACTTAATGAAAAACAGAGATCTATTACTTAAACAGGCACACAAGACTGGCCTAACAACAGACACAGAAATTCTCCCACGCCCGAAACTTAGTCACTAACTTCCTAAGGAAGGCCAAAGCTAAATTTTATATATCCATCATAGAGAGTGCCAAAGGAAATGGCAAAAAAGTCTGGGAATACATAAATAAACTGACAGGAAAATACTATAAGCAGGATAATAACAACGTAGAATTTAAAATAGACAACATCCTGGTGAAAGACCCCCACACTCTTGCTAATAACTTTATCATGTTCTTTCTAAACTCTGTAAATGAAATCACAAAGCTGTTTAAACCCTCCAAGTTTGTACCACGCCCTATCAAAAATGACCTCCCCATTTTTAACCTGGAGGAAATCACTGAGAATGAGGTGACAAATATCGTCAGATCTCTGAAAGCATCCAAAGCCAAGGATGCCCATGGGCTTGATACAAACTTTTTAAAAACAAATGTTGACTCTCTGGTAGCACCTATTACACACCTGGTGAATCTGTCCATAAGACAACGCACTGTTCCAACCCAGTGGAAGGCTGCAGTGATAACACCAATCTTTAAATCTGGTGCAAAAACGGACATAGAAAATTACAGACCCATAAGCATCCTACCAGTGATATCAAAAGTGGCTGAAAAGTGGATTGTCAAGTCTATTATTAAACACCTAGACAAAGGTCACACCCCACTGCATCCTATGCAGTTTGGGTTTCGGGCCTTCCACTCCACTGAGTCAGCAAACTGCTTATTCACCGAAAGGGTGAAATGTGCCTTGGACAGGGCCCCCTGTTCAATGGCGGTGTTCTTAGACTTTAAAAAAGCCTTTGACTCCGTCAGCCATCAGGTCCTCCTGTCCAAATTAACACATTTCAACTTTTCCCCAGAGACCATTCAATGGTTTAGCTCATATCTATCAAATAGAAAACAGTGTGTAAGTATTAATGGTGCCAAGTCTTCATACCACACTTGTCCAGTAGGTGTCCCCCAGGGATCAATACTAGGACCAATTTTGTTCTCTGTTTATAAATGATTTACCTGATGTATGTAACAGTGTACATGTCCAGATGTATGCCGATGATGCTGTTATACTAACCTATGGGAAAAGCTATACAGAAGTGTCTAACATCTTAACTTCTGCTTTGACCAGAGTTCAGGACTGGCTTATAGATTCGTGCCTGCTCCTGAACGCAAAAAAGACCGTATGTATGGCTTTTTCCAAAAGACCAGTTGTGATGGAGTCATCAAATGTGTTTCTGGGTGGGGAGGAACTTGAACTTGTGTCAGAGTTCAAGTACCTCGGGGTCATGTTAGACTCAACCCTAACCTTTAAAAAACATGTAAAAAAAGTCTCAAATACAATCAAATTCAACCTCTAAAACTTCAAACAAATTAGGCCTTTCCTGACAGTTGGTGCTGCTAAATCCTATCTACAATGCATGATCCTATCACACATTGAGTACTGTTCCACAAACTGGTCCTGCACAGGTACAACGTTCCTCAAACTCATTGAACAGCTGTATAAGAGTGCGCTTAAGGTGTTTGATAGGAAACCATACTCCTACCACCACTGTAATATCCTGAGGAAGTAGTTTTTTTTATTTTTCAAACTTAAGATCTTTAAACAGGTTAGTATTATATACAAGACCCTACATGGTCTGTGCCCACCTCCCCTGAGGGAATTCATAAAAAGGAAGCCTGATAGAGGAATCAGCACTAGGGCAACCACTAGAGGGGACTGCGAAGTGCCACACCGGAAAACTGCCTTTGATAACAAAATATTATCAGTCCAGGGCTGTTTAATTTGGAATGACCTACCACTGTCAATACGTGAGTGTCCGTCATTCCCTTCCTTTAAATTCAATCTAAAAAAATGGCTACTTGACAGCCAAATTTGTGACCATGTATAATCAAATAGCACAGTGCATTTTAACAGCGTATCCTGTATACTTCCATCATGTATTACCATGTATAATCAAATAGCACAGTGCACTTTAACAGCGTATCCTGTATACTTGAATCATGTATTATCTGAAAGCAATACTGCACTTTATGCACAAGTCACTTTAGATACAAATCTGTATTGCCTTCAAAAACGCTGCTAAATTTTAGAGAGGTTCACACCTGTATATGTGTATTGTTGTTATGTATGTTTCATGCTTGTTTCCTTGTTTGATGTTTTGTGTGGGGACTGCGGATGGAAATTAGCATATTTGCTAAATCCGGTGTATTTACACTGCTTTATGTAGTGTTCATTAATATGCATTGTCCCGTCTAAATAAACAAATAAATGAAAATGTTACCCCAGGAGGGAAAGATGATCAGTACAACTCTCCACAGATAGTCTGGACCCAGCTCCCAAAAGACAGCCCCCAACTATGTGTGTGTGTTACTGATTATAAAGATGAGTGAACAACTGACTGTCAGCTTTTTATGATTCTTGTATTCTTGTAAGCCAACACCTCTGGAAGGGCACTATAGGAAAGGAAGGCATCGGGAACATCAACTCCAATGGAGTTCTGCTTCTCAGCAAATGTGCTCAGTACGACCTCATCATCACCAACACTCTTTCGCCAGAAAAACAAACTTAAGGCATCCTGGAGACACCCCCGCTCCAAACAGTGGCATCTCATCGACTATGTCATTGTACGAGCCAGGGACCGCCGTGACGTGAACATCACAAGGGGCCATGATCGATGCAGATGACTGTTGGACAGATCATCGCCTCATCCGCTCCACGATGTCCATCAAACTCAAGAGGGAGAGGAGGGTTCAAAAGAAGCAGATCCGGCCAAGACTAAACCTTGAAAGCCTGCATGAAACTGTCACCCAGCAGCGATTTCAGGCCTCTCTTGGGAAAAGCCTTCAACAGGAATACCCTGATGACATCGAAAAGCACTGGAGTCTGCTCAAAACCACCATCCTCAATACCTGCAAAACCACCCTTGGGCACAAGTCCAGAAAACATCAGGACTGGTTTGATGAGAACGATACAGAGACAGAACAGCTCATCTCCAAGAAAAGGAAAGCCTTCTGTGTCTGGCAAAATGATATAACCTGCAAGGCCAAAAGAGTGGCTCACGCCAGAGCCAAGGCGGACGTCCAGAGCCGGGTGAGGGAGCTTAAGAACTCGTGGTGGACAGAAAAGGCTCTGGAAATCCAGAGACTGGCAGACTCGGGTGACACCAGAGGCTTTTTCAGCGCTACCAAGGCCGTCTATGGTCCAAGCTACCGTGGATTAAACCCCCTGCGCTCAAAGGACGGACAGGAGTTGCTTAAGGACAACAACTCCATTAATGCCCGATGGAAGGAGCACTTTCAGGAACTCCTCAACCGGGACAGCACAACTGAACCAGACATTACCAGCCATATCCCCCAGAGTCCCATCAGAGAAGACATGGGGGAACCTCCCACCATGACAGAGGTCCAAGATGCCATCAGGAGCCTTAAGAACAACAAGGCCGCTGGTCCAGATGGGATCCCAGCTGAGATCTTAAAGGAAGGTGGACCAGAGCTCCTGTACCATATTCACGCCCTACTCAAGGTCTGGGAAAAAGAAGAACTTCCCTCAGAGCTCAGGGATGCTCTAATAGTGACCATATTCAAGAAGGGGGACAAGGCTGTTTGTGGAAACTACAGGGGCATCTCGCTTCTGTCAACAATAGGCAAAGTCCTTGCACGTGTCCTCACAAACCGACTGCTACCACTGTCGGAGGAAGTACTCCCAGAATCACAGTGTGGCTTCCGCCCATCTAGAGGAACAGCAGACATGATATTTACAGCACGCCAACTCCAGGAAAAATGCCGTGAACAAAGGCAACCATTGTACACGGCCTTCATAGACTTGACAAAGGCCTTTGACACGGTGGAACGCCAGGCTCTGTGGAGCACACTATCAAGGTATGGCTGCCCTGATAAGTACATCAGAGTATTGAGGCTTCTACATGATGGCATGTCAGTCACAGTGCTCAGCAACAGCGGCTCTGAGTCCGAGCCTTTCACTGTGGAAACGGGTCAAACAGGGATGCATTATTGCACCCACCCTATTCGCCATCTTCATTGCTGCCATACTCCACCTCATTGGCGAAGAGCTGCCACAGGGGATCCCAATCCTGTACAGAACTGACGGCAAGCTCTTCAACCTTAACAGGTTAAAGGCCAAGAGCAAGGTCAGCAACACCACCATCATGGAGCTACAGTACGCGGACGACAACGCCATAGCAGCACACTCCGCAGAAGACCTCCAGGGCATCCTGAATGCGTTTGCCAAGGCATACAGAGCCCTGGGCCTAGCCCTAAACATCAAGAAGACCCAGGTCCTATATCAACCTCCACCCAACCAGCCATCTTCCCAGCCCACCATAAAAGTAGGCACCACTGGCCTTGAAAACGTTGACCACTTCCCCTACCTCGGCAGCCTGCTTTCCTCAAAAGCTGACATTGACTCTGAGGTCAACCATCGCCTGAGCTGTGCCAGTGGAGCCTACGCCAGACTCAGGAAAAGAGTCTTCGAAGACCGAGACCTAAAGGCCCAAACAAAACTCCTGGTCTACAGAGCCGTTGTCCTCCCCACCCTGCTGTATGGAGCCGAGTCATGGACCACCTACAGCAGGCACCTGAGAGCCCTGGAACAACACCACCAAAGATCCCTACGGAAGATTCTGCGGATCAGCTGGGAGGACAGACGAACTAACATCAGCGTTCTGGAGGAAGCCAACATGACCAGCATCACCACTACAATAATGAAGCACCAACTCCGATGGACAGGCCATGTCATTCGCATGTCCAACACACGTCTCCCTAAACAGATCCTGTACTCCCAGCTGAAGGAAGGTCAGCGAGCCCCTGGCGGGCAAAAGAAACGTTTCAAGGACAATATCAAGACCAGTCTGAAGAAATTCCACATCACATCGAGCAACTGGGAGCACATTGCACTGGACAGGTGTGCATGGAAGAAATCCGTGCAGGAAGGAGCTGCACGTCATGAAGTGGAACTCCGCCGTGCCGCAGAGACAAAGCGACAGGACCGCAAGGAGAGAGAGAGAAAGGCTCAACAACCACCAACCACCACCACTCATCCCTGTCTACACTGCACCAAAGTATGTGGATCGCGGATCGGCCTCTACAGCCATCTGAGGACCCACAAGTAGACGACCCAACGGAGAGGACAGTCATACTCGCTTCGAGTGACCGCCGATGATGATGATAAAGATGAGTGAACAACTGACTGTCAGCTTTTTATGATTCTTGTATTCTGAATTCCTCTTCTGGACCAGAATATTATTGCAATAAAAAACAATTGTTCACCAGTCCTGGATTTTGACTCTTCCCGAGAATCGATCTGACAACAAGTGTCACCATACAAATGGTCTCATGGATGCTTCATCCTGAGGCACCAAGCAATCATACCTGCTGTGCAAAAGCAGAAGATGGGAAGCACCTGGGGGCTCTTTGCCCTGGCATTTGCACAAGTCCTGTGTGAGGGCATCAGACCAGAAGGGTGTGAGTTCACAGAGAGCTCCGAGGCCTCACCTTTACAGGGCTCTCAGAGAAAACAGGCAAACGGAGAGTGGCACCGCCAAATAAAGAACATGTGGCAGTGGAGGTGCACTGTCTATGTAGAACAGCACACACCTGTTATGGGGCAGTGCAGTACATGTGAGATGTGGTATCATCCAATCTGCGTGGAGGTTCCAGTCTGCACTAGACACCACCACAGTGGAATGTCAGTGCATAAATTTCCCAAGATAATGCGTTAATGCGTGAAACCCTAACGCACTTGCAGGTAATTGTGTATTCCAATTGGGGCAGTTCAAATCCAATGTGCTGCAGTACAGAGCCTAAACAAAAAATGTGTCACTGTCCAAATACTTTTAAATATATCTCAATAAACACACCTTTCTAAGTTCTCTACCTCAGAAGTATTCAGAAGGTTCTTATATACACGTTTGTTCAAGCAGTGAAGCTGCTGGTACCCTATTGTTATTACAATTATTAATTTATTTCTGTGGGTTGAAGACTAAAATGCTTCTCTGCCCCCTGCCCCCACAGACTCTGGACCATGACACCTTTAACCCCCCCCCATAAAATCGCTGGCCCCTGTCCTGATCTGTCCCTGCCCCCCCATGCACAGACTATTGGCACCAGCCACTTTTATTTATATTGTACTTGAAATTATCATTATATCTGATACAAATTGCTGCTATTTGCACTGTAACATGCATCCATACTTGCACTGCGTCCATTTGCACTATATTTTAGTTTACATGTATTTATATTTACACGCACTTTTTAAATTTATATCTTTTTATATTGTGTATGTGTTTGTATTTTATGTTTATCTTTCTCTTTTTCTTTTATTGCACCGTGGATGATGAGGAACAAAATTTCAATCCTCTGTATGTCTTGCATATATAGTAGAGTTGACAATAAAATTGAACCTTGAACCTTATAATGACTGTTTGGAAGGCTGAAAACACTTAGAAATTATCAAGCGCTTTCATACGATCTCTATGAAAATTGCACAGAATGGCCAGTTGGTGGCGCTATTGCGAGCAATCGAATGTTCAACATTGAAACGGTCATAACTTTAGAACCGATTGTCGTAGAAAGACGACAGTAGACTTCTGTATACGTCTATACATTCCTCTCCTAGTGCTCCACAAAACAGTTTCAGGGACCATTAGAGTTGGCCAGGTTAGATGTTTTGCTATTTAGAATTTTAAGAAAAATGCTTAAAGGACATCTCCTTTTAGAGCAATGGACTGATTTACAGTAGCCTAACCCTGAACTAATAAGGTCAGTGTACCCTTCTCTTTAAAAGTTAGCCTATATGAAGAACGTTTCGAAGTCCATAATTATAGCTGCAGGATGAATTAAATCTTGGTTTGTTTACTTTCTACCTCGATGGGTTTTTGTAGGGTTGGCTACTTCAGTGTGAATAAAACAAAAGCTGAACGGTGTCGATCAGTTAGAAAATGTAGAAATTAGAGCTAATTTAGTGTCCTTGACAAAAGCTGCTTGAGTACAATTTGGTTTCAATGACTACTATGCCACGTTATGGGATTTTGGTCTGTTCAAATTCCATTATACTTGGCACAATGGTAGAGGGCTACAGGCAGTAGTGCGGAATTACGTTTGGCGCTGATCGATCACTCGGTGGCGATCTAGCAATGAATAGAAATTGTAATATTTTAACAGCCATTACCCTTTTGCTACTTTGTCGTAGATACAAGCATCTACGTGCACTAGATTCTGCCTCACACGCCGAAAACATTTCTCTCTTGACAGTGTGCTTTAGTGCATGTTTGCTACATTGAACTCTCAAAAACACTTGAATTACATTTCTAGCGAGGTTGGGAGGAGGGATAGGGGCTCTATATGTAAGGGCGTTGTTGCGGTACAACGATGAGCCAAACGCGACACAATAAAAGAAAGAATTAAAAAACATCCCAGCCGTAGCGAAACCAAAAACACCCTTGTAAAACGGGATAGCCACGTAAACACGTGCAATGCTAATAACGGAAGAAAGAAGAACAGCAAAACACAAAGGCACCCTCGGAACGTGACTATAACGCCCGATAAATGGTGAAACAAATGAAAATAAAATAACGCTCACGCTCTCCAAAAACAAAGAGCGGGAGTGGAAAATGAGAAGGGAAAGGAAGGAAAACTATTTAAACTATTTCCTTGAGCTTCTAGGTAGTTCAAAAAAACAGCTCTACTGCGTGAATAAAGAGAAACAATCTTTTAAATGCGAGCATAGCGCTAACAACAACCGTGACATTCGTGAAGGCACGAAATGATATGGAAGCGCCCGGAAGCGGAACTCAGGGGGTTTAAATACCTAATGACGCGGACGACAGGTGAATCAGATAATCACCTGGGCGAAAGGAAAATCCCGCAATGGAATGCGGAGAAAAAATCCGATAGACCGAAAAAGACGAGTCGTGGAATTTGAGAGAAACGAAGGGAGACCATGACAGTATAGCACTTTATTTTACAGTGGTCGTCATGACATGGAAAAGAGTATCCTATCTAAAGCCCCCTAAAACACTGATTAAGAGCCAATTGATTCACCCTAGTCTTTAATTTGATCAGTTAAAAAAAAATAAGGTGGCGATAATGTGTCACGTCAAACACTATAAAATAGTCAGCGTTTAACAAAAACTCAGTTTCAGCCGTACAAAAATACACGTTTTTTTGTTTTTTTAATCTCCACTCTGGAAGGGGTTTTCAAAAAGCTCAGTTTTCAGCGACCTAAAACTCGTTTTCGTGTGGACGGGAGGCCAAAACGCAGAGAAAATACCACGTTTTTAGAAATATCCATATACGTGTGGACGGGGCCTCAAAGTCAGCAAATAAACTCAGCCTTGAAAGGACTCTAGACCTCTTAAAAGGTCTGAATCCACACCCTCAACCCTAGTGCCATCGATGTCATCCAGCCCTACATGTTTGAACCACAGAACTGTTCTTATACAATTCTGTGGTTAGAACCATAGGAATTAATGCAATAAATTCAAAGTTAAATACAGGGCGGCTGCCTGTATCAAGAGATAAATATCACACGCAAGCTCGCAATCAAAGTTAAGTTAACTTCAACGCTAAGCAGAGTATTGCAACCGTTTGATCTAACGTTAGTCTATTTAAAGCAAGCTAAATTACAAGGCGACGTTTCACCAAATGCATGTTCTATTAAAAATCATTAAATAATGGTAAGTTTTATAGAGTTTTTAAAATGTATTTAAAGGCCCATTCATTAATTTTGGTTGCTAATCGAACGAGAATTATGTGCATGGTCACTAAGTACTTCGGTGGACAATAGTTCTCGTCTATTTTTGTTACTGTAACCAGCCACTGAACAATACGACAAAACCAAGGCATGGTTTATTTGGCAAAATCTTAACTATCTATTCTTTTCGATTATTATCTGACGAATGAGCAGTGCAGCAAGTAAAAATGACACGTGAGTGTTTAGTTAGTTTCCATGCTGAGCTGTGCAAGAAGCAAGCTAATGTTACTAGCTAGCACCAAAGAGTGATGGATAAAAAGGTGAAAGATTGGGAGAGGAATAAAATTGGTGTAGGCATAAGGAGAGCGGGGGGAAAAATAAACACGAGCTAACTATTGCTGCCTTCAAGACAACTCTGTAAATGAACTCGGGTGGAAAAAAAACATGGATGCCCGAAGGAAGTTCGGCATATTGTGGCTCGTTGCTGAATACCAACCGGTAGCTAACAGCGCTGAATTTCACATATTGCTATAATCAGAACGAAACATAAACGTAACCTTATTAACCTCACCTGCATCATGTCTGAGCTAGCTAGCTAACGTTAGCTAGCAAACACTGGCTAGCTAATTTAATTGGTAAAATAGCTGTTAAATTCCACATATTGCTAAAATCAGAGCAAAATATAAACGATACAAACACATATTAAATAATTACACATCAAATTATGTGTTAAAACGTCAAAAATACTTTTACAGTAATTTAATTCTCCATTAAAGATGAAGCCCGCCATGTTCGATGTGTTAGTGACGTCAAGTGGGACAAACCGGAGCTCTGAAATGATGCCTGAATTTCCAACCTGTAATGCCGAGTTGGACAAACGTTCAATTCATTTTTAACAAGTCAGTTTGTTTTTTCCGATTTCCGAGTTGTCTTGAACGCAGTATATCTATTCCAAATCCAAATGCTGTAACGCGGACAACTATTCTCAAGGGCAAACAAAACGGACGTTTGTTTCAGACTTTAGAAAGGATTTCTTAGTGGGACAGGACAGTTTTATTCGCCTCAAACTATGGGAGTTATGTAATGAGATCAAAGTATGTATTGGTTGTAGTGATGGGCGATCCGTGAATGATTTGTTCTTTTTGAACAAATCTTTTGAGCGATCCAGTACGTACGATTCGTATCTGCGAGTGGATCGTTCATTTCGTTCTTGGATTTGCGCATGCGCATTACTTCAATGATCCGGTACCTACGATCCGAATCAGTGAGTATTTCGTTCAAGAGTGCAGCCTAATTATTTAAAAAATAAATTAGTGGGATTACTACACACAATATTACTGCTCGGCCACTGAGCATCTTGATAAAAATTAATTAAATATTATATACGGTAGGCTGTTACATTTTGCCTATGCTGCCTCAAATGGACAAACATGTGAGTCGTTATCGATTAAGCGGTGTACTGAATATCTACAAAACTTGTAGAATAATATGACCCCAGCGTGTGTGATGGAAGTGAACACTGACAGCAAAATGGATTTTATTGCCTCAAACGTAGAACCTCTAATAAAGTGAATTGTGAATTACGTTCTGCCAGACATCATACGAGATGAGTCCATTAATAATAGGTGTGGGATTTGCCC
Organism: Ilyophis sp. 1 JC-2022; assembly: GCA_022702515.1. NCBI lineage: Eukaryota > Metazoa > Chordata > Actinopteri > Anguilliformes > Synaphobranchidae > Ilyophis > Ilyophis sp. 1 JC-2022. The sequence continues at coordinate 80,288,535 of CM040400.1, read as the reverse complement.
ATGCGCAACACTTCTGTGATCCGGTTACTAGAGTGACTCGTTTACGTTCTTCGATTTGCGGATTCGCAAATGAACGATCCGACTCAAAAAGATTTGTTCATTTGACTTCCTATCACAAATTGGTTGAGGTTTTATGTCTCCGTCACCATGGACCCAGTTATAAGTAATCATTTGTACAATGTACGTTAATTTATGGATGGACACAGCTCACCCCACAAAGCATTTTTCAAAATTGTTTCATGGGTGGAGACAGGCTGAAACAGTGGGTGTAGTTACCCTTTAAAGTAGCATATACATTGCCAATGACATCTGAAAATAAACAGATTATTGTTGTGCCCTGGGCCACAGCACCCGTAAGCTTAATTAGAAGTCTTAGGTGAGCACAGCTTTTCTTACTATTATGACACTTTTTCATGACATACAGCTCTCCACTTTTCAAAAGAAAGTGTAACGTCAGATCAGATTTATTCTGACTGCACTCCACAGGGCTGTCGCTTCCTTCATTAATATGTTGCACATCTCCCAGGTGAAAGCCCAGGAGCTGCCACAGATTGCTTCTGTTCAGCTCACTAATGTGTATACGTTTTCTGGAGATATTTTCCTTTCTAGTTGGTTACTTAGCCGTTCCCACTGAAAATGTGTGGACAGTTATGTGCTCACCCTTAAAAACCTCTGCCCTAGCAGCTATGATGAGCTTTATAACGTAATCTTTGTGGCAGGATGCTATCCTTGCTTTTTCTTAAATATTCTTACCAATAACCTTAGTGTCTGACAACTAAAGCACAGAAAAACTCAAATTTTAAAGCCTAACAGACATGCCAATTTTAAAGCTCAAGTAGGCTGTAGACAAGAGGTGCGTAGCGAATGCTTGTTGGACCCATCAGGATATGCCATTTCCTGTCTCTTTTAATGCCAACAGGAAGGGTGTCGTCACACCCTCATTGGATGGTGAAATGGACCACACCTGCTCTCAATTGTTAATCAACTGCCTGCTAGATCAGCACTGGCACTGATCAGCAGCTGATCCCCATAGCCGATCAATCAACTGTCAAGGAATCTCGAATTAAGAATTTCGACATCGAAATCGAGAAGGGAAATCTCAAACTAAGCGGAAACGAAAACCTATACTGAAAAAACTAAAAACAGTTGATTTGTAGTTAAATATATCATTATTTTATGATTTAGAGCAGTGCACAATTTAGCCATTTGGAGACACTAATCGACAGGGTAAACAGGGTACACTGCCTATATTTTGCATCATAGATCTTTAGTACTTTCTGAATATCATCCTCAGATTTTGCACACTTGTGGAGTTTATGATCCAGGAAATGTATAAATTTACCTGTTTCACCTATATAGCTCTCAGTATTTCATTGCAAACTAAAGAAACTATTTTTCCAAAGTTGCTTTGCATTTGTGGCACTTTATTTTGGTTTAAATTATGAAAATAAACAAAGTTCGTATTGTAAATGGTACAACTGTTTTGTTGTACCATTTACAACAAAATGCCCTTTGACCAGTCAACTCCTTGGCTTTGGAAAAAGGCGTCTCCGTTCAAAAGGATCCCGTAGAAATGCTTGAGAAGCCCGTTCTATCTGTCATAGGGAATTTACTTCTGAAACCAGACTCCACCCACGTCTGACGTACTCACTTGAGTCTGGTTTCGGAAGTTAATTCACTATGACAGACAGGACGGGCTTCGGAGACTATCGACTACTTATTGAAATCTGATTTATAGAATGAGCCGAAACGTCCCTGGGTTAGCCTGTGCGGTATAAGGATATAGACCATATATCGCATGTTCCAATTTTTATTTTTGAAAGTAATGGATTAATTATTGTAGTCCATTAACAGACTACATATCCAGACCAGTACTGCAACGCATGGGTGGTTCTCGACCAATAAGATTTCTTCTCGTCTGGACATTTTTGGCTGAATGGCAGTAGCCTGCCGCTGAAGACGTGCTAACGTTAGCTTGCTGAGTACAAGTTGAGAAGGCCACCCGACGAGGTCAGAAACTACACTATAGTTTACCAGATAAAGCAATTCTAGCTTTTAATCCTCCAAGCTAGCTAGCTAACGTTAGAAAAAAGTGTTCAAAAACGGAGCTGTGTGCTACTGCTGGCTAACGTTATATGACAACGTTTGGAGACAACGCTACATTGCGGTTGCTCGTCCGGAGGGAATTATGAGACGAGTTTTTAAACAGTGCCAGGGCTGGTATATTCACCAAAAAAATACAAAAACGTAAAATATACTCAAAGCTGGTCTCGAAAGAAAAAAAAAAGAAGACATATTTTGCCAACGGACATTATATTGAACAATCCAGGAAATTGATGGTAAGATATAATCACTAGACATGGTTTAAAAGTTTTAGTTGATATTTACGCTCTAAATGAATGGGGAATTTACTTCCGAAACCAGTGTGACGTAGTCACTTGACTACTCTATAAAGCCTGTGTTCACTTAGCAAGTTCATAACCACGTTTGTAGTACCGGTTAAGCCAGATTGCGGTGGTTATCTGAAGACAGCTAACGCAAATAAACCCTGGCTATGTTAACCTTCCTTTGTAGTATACTGGTTTTTGGTAGAATATCTAAAAAAAGCCATTCTGTAATGAAATACGGAACGACATATACTCTAACAATCCCGATTGTGATGTAACTGGAAATCTTAACAGTGGGGCAATGACCTGAATCTTGAATTTTTGCCCCAATCGCTCAATGCCTGACTTAACAGCGCAAGAGCAGTTTTAGCCTCATGCACATTACGTTCAGGGTCGAGATGAGCACACGTGCAAGCCCAGGAGCTGCCACAGATTGTGTCTGTTCAGCTCACTAATGTGTATAAGTTTTCAAAATAGATCCTTTCGTCTTCCAATGCAGAATCCTAAAGGCGACAAGTCGCTAATAAATGTGGCAAGGAAAATTGTAAATAGATAAATTATTAAACGCATGCTAGGAACGAGAAAATAGGAAAAGAGAGGAGTTGAAAAATAAAAAGAGCCAGTAAATGATAAATGGGAGAGTAAAAAAAAAAATCGACTGATTGTAGGCTAAGGGAATGATTAAAAGCTTTTTATTTTCACAGTTCAGATAACCTATGAGTGACATTTGTCGCCTTTAGGATTCCATAGTGGGTGGACTCATTCTGCAAACGGGGGGCCTCCCGACCACGACCAAATGGGCGTGTTTTGCTATAGTTTTTCACTAAGCCACGTGCTGCGGGATACCCCGACATGGTCAAAACGAGTCCAATGCACACAGCTCTTAAAACACAACTGAAGTTTGGTAGAACTTTGGGTTGTGTAGTTACCTGGCCATGATATGAGTCCAAATCGTGGCGAAATATGTTCGTTAGTTGCTCTGTGCAACCTTGGGGTGATAATCCAGAATTGGGTATTTGTCGCTCGCCATTGACTTCTATGGGGCAGCTAAAACGGTCTCAAAATGACACTTCTAGCACGTATACGACCGGGAAAGAAGCGGATTTGAGCTATCCAGACAAATGTAGCTAGCTAAGCTACAAGCCACATGGCAAAAGCAGCTTGCTACATTGAAGCTACTTCACGCCAAATGTTGTCTATGAGGTCAAGCAGTTGAACAAATTGGTAGACAACTAACGTAAATTTTTAAGTGAATTGTTTATTAGAAAACATGGACAATAAGGTTGTAGCTGAGCCTTTTGTTTTAATATATAGCCTCAAAACAATAACATTACAATATATAGTCTAATCTCTAAGAATTGACTCTGGATCACCACTAGGTATATTTTAGTAAATATGTACATTGCAATGCAATTTGCTAGCTATTAAATTACATAACTTAGCTCGTTATCTCAGCCAGATAAGAATGGCGTTAGTATTAGACACATCGACGATACTAAAACGTGAATAGCCTGTATTATAAAATATTTGCAGTTCCATCATCTAACTTAGCCGACTTAGCTGGATACAGAGTTAGCCAGTTACCAGTTAGCTAGTGTTAGATAACGTTATATCAGTAGCCTGCAGCCAGCTGTGTGATCTGGGAACTTCAAATAGGCATACAGTAAGGTCAATTTATAGGCTACAGCAGGCTACAGCATATAGCTACGAATATCTAATATTTAATGTTAGATGTCATGTCACGCCAGTAGCCTAGGCTGTTGTTGCCTACGTTGACAAGTTGCCCAGTTTTTTTTGTTGTTACTGACCCTGCGTTCACACATCACACATCGCCGGAAGTCCATTCATTCTCTATGAAGCTGAGCGACGGTCAGCGACCTGAGCGTCTAGGAAACTGAGCGACCAAAATCGGCCGATAAATGTTGCCCGCAACTTAACTTTTGAGCGACCATCGGCCGTAACAGCCAATCAGAGTTCCACACTTCATATTTCCCCAACCGACACGAAACCATTTCGTGAATAATTGTTCCGCCCGATTTCACTCAAATTGCAGCAATGGAGTAGCAGCTAATAATAATGGTCCAAGCCTACCACGTCCTGTTCAATGTATAACATAACCTTAAAGGATATGTGTAGCTGTTCTACCAATATCACATTGAGCCAAAAAATACATGTTGAGTTTTATACATCTATCTATGTATCTAGCGTAGATAAAGATCGGTAGCTCGCGACGAAGATAGATATAGGCTAGCCTATCGCTAGCTAGCGAGAACACATCATTATCAGTGTCATGACATAACTAAAAAGAATAGGATGCATCGCAAATATGTCTTTGTTATACGTAGGCTATTGCCGTTGTTTCTCTTTATCAAATAATTGTAGCTGCACGAACTGACTTGGATGACACAACGGGAAGCTCTTGCCCCGCCCCCAGCCTCGTAGAATTGACCGACTCAGCGACCAGTTGCTTGCTGTGTGAACACAGGGTGAGACACTTGCTGTGTGCTTTAAGCAGCCAAAAAAGAGCAATAATGTAAACGTTAATGTAGACAAATCTATTTATTTGGTCATATAAATTTCCTTTTCAAAATGGTTTAGTTTATGGGGAAGTAGCCTATAACGCTACTTAGTTTTTAATGCTAGCTCATGGTGATTAATTACCGGTTCCATTTTGACTTTTATCCAGAACTGCACGGGCCTACCCAGCTGGTAAACAGCGCAAACATAATGAAAATGCAGACACGGGGATGGTTGTGCTCTCAGGCACACGAATCAGAACGATTGTTTTTGAAAACGCCCGATCAGGTGGTGTTTGGTTGAGCTCGCAGGTGTCGTTTGTTTTCTGGCGTCTTATATTCAGGACGTGATTAATTTGTCTTGGTTTCATTTTTGTTTCTCTGCTTGAGATATCCGATGAAAATGGATCAAGCTGGACATGCATCCCGCCATGACAGACGATTTCTTAAAGAAGCCACGGTGGTGGTTGATGTTTCTTCTGCTGGAAATGTTTCAGCAATGGAGCTAATTACTGTGGTTCAGCGAGTTTGTGGAGTTGGAAATGTGCTTGCTTGCAGACCTTGCAGTATTGGAGAGTTTGAACTGACATTGTTAAACAAGGACTTGTGTGTGAGTATACAAGGAAACTTTGTAATTAATGGACATGATTGTGCTGTTTATGAGCTCTGTACCAGCGAGACGGTTGTCTCGTTTATTAATTTGCCGACATACACCACTGATGAAGAAATAACAAGTAAACTAATCGCTTTTCCAGCATACAAAGAATATTATCCAGGGACTGTGATCGCGGATGGTACAAGGTTTTTGAAAGTTAAATTTTCTGACATTGTTACCTCATTGCCATACAGCACGAAATTTGACACAACCGAAGGTCCGAAATATTTCCGGGTGATTCACGATCGCCAGGAAAAGTTGTGCTTCAAAGAATGTCCTGATTTTAAATGCCGCGAGTGCTATGAACAGGTACACTTTGCTCGGGACTGTAGAGCTCCCAGGTGTCCGGATTGTTGGAAAACAATGATGAAATGTACCTCTGAGTGAAGAATAAGAAGCGGAACCTGAAAACAGTGGAGAGGAACAGAACGCCGAGAGCGACTGCCCTGGAGGAGACGCAGTAAACACGGAGACGACTGACGGGAGGAGTGAGGAGACGGGAGAGCCGAGTGAACATGCCGATGGAGATGAGGAAAAGCAGGAGGAAGAAGCAAGCGTGGATTGCAAAGACGCGCCGACGGGAGAAACAGAGGAGAGGTGCGAGAGCGACAGCACAGAGAATGGTGCAGCTGTGGAGGGCGGGAGAGAAAATAAATCACACGAGAAAAAGCTGAAGGGGGAGGCAGAGGGGAGAGGCGGAGGAGGCTGAAGGGGGGAGGGAGAGGCGGAGGAGGCTGAAGGCGACCCCAAATCTGCTGAAAAATTGAGACCGCACAGACTTGAGACACTATCGGCCTTTAAGCCTACTCAATTATGATTATAAAATACTCACAAGAATTTTCTCAAATAGGCTGAAGGGAGTTTTGCCATCCATTATAGCACCTACACAGGCTTATGGAGTACCTGGGAGGGATATTGCAGACACTGTTTGCACAATAAGGGATGTGGTCAGATATATGGACGGAAGGGAGGAGGAAGGATTTGTTTTTAGTCTAGAAAAAGCGTTCGACAGGGTAGAACATGAATGCCTTTTTACTGTGCTACAAAGGTTTGGGTTTGGAGACAGTTTTATTAATTGGGTGAAAATATTTTATACCAACATTTTTAGTTGCATTAAATGCATCAGTATATTAACACAATATTGTCCAGTGGAAAGGTCAGTGAGACAGGGATGTCCATTATCTGCTTTACTATATACAATTGTGGCAGAGCCATTAGGCCTAGCAGTGAAGGCAGAGAGGAATATAAATTGAGTGGATATACCAGGCACAAATACACAAGCACTGATTTTCCAATATGCAGATGATACAACATTTGTAGTAAAAGGAAAAGACAGTATTTCACATATTATGAGAGTGGTTGGCACCTACTGTAAAGCAACAGGTGCAAAGGTTAATGTCTCAAAAACTGAGATTTTAAGAGTTGGACGGGTTAAAAAGCCATTGCCTGATCTACCATGTATGGTAGCGCCTGCAATAATAAGAATCTTGGGGATATACGTGGGTACAGATGAGGAGAGGGCACGAGATCTCACATGGTCAGCAGTCATAGCCCAAATGGAGAAAATACTTTTATTTTGGAAATTTAGAACATTTAATTTGAAAGGAAAGGTTGTGGTGTTAAACTGCCTAATGCTCTCAAAACTATGGTATGTACTGGGAGTGCTAGATTTACCATTGTGGGCTGAAAATATGATAAAAGGAATGATGATCCATTTTCTGTGGGAAGGTAAACCGCCAGGATCCAATACACCACGTTGGTTGGGATGATTAAACAAGGAGGGCTACAATTGGTGGACCCCGTTTTAAAGAAAAAAAAGTCTAAGAATTAAAGCAGTTAAAAAGTTTTTAGATAGTGGACTAGTAGCAATATGGAAGGATTTCCATACTCCCCTTTTTTTAGTTGTTTGTTAAGTGCAGAAAATCGTACTGATAATATGGCAAACGACCAAGGACCGGCACAAACTAAGACACAGAATGCGGGAAATGGCTCATCTGATCACGGCAAGAACGAGGAAGAATTATTGGCAAACCAAAGGATCTACAAAAAGGAATTAACGGTTAGTGTGGAGATTGTGGGCGAGGATCGGATTACAATGATGCAGTTGCTGCGACGTATAAAATAAGTGTGTGGATTTGTAACTGGTTGCAGATGCAAAACGCCAACTAAATATGAAGTTACGATGCAGACGGAAGGAGAGAAAGGAAGATTGATTTGATTGACGGCTTCAAAATAAAGAATACACAAATTTTAGCAAAGGAACTGTGTAATGATGAACTAATTGTTTCATTTATGAACTTACTGGTTTATAATGATGATGCAGAGATACTTGCGAATATATGGGGGTGAGTATATGGGGGGTTAAAGCCGCATCAGTGATTAAGAGGAGGAAGTGGCCAGGAACTGAGATTGCAGACGGAACACGGTTCCTAAAAGTAAAATTTACAGATCAAGTGAAATCACTGCCATATTCCACGAAATTTAACGCTCTCAAAGGGGCTGAATACTTTCGAGTTATTCATGACAGGCAGATGCGGGCATGTAGACTGTGTATTCAGAGTATCCTGAGTTTTTGTGCTGCAAATGCGGGAAGCAGGGACGAATGCGAAGTGTTGTGTCATGACTGCAGGAGGGAAAGGAGGAACTGCATTTGTAGCGAAGAGGAGGAACGAGGTCGCATGTCTACAGATGATCTGGAGCTAGCACGGGTTGATGAGGAGGCGGAGGAGATGCCCTTGCTGGAAGGGAGTGATGAACAAGAAGCGGAGAAGGAAGAGCCTGAGTCCCAGCCTTCTCAGTCAGAGGTTTCACAGGCAGGGGAAGGGCTCAACCGAGTCTCGTAATCCAAGCGACTGGACGATGTTCACCCGGAGGAGCTGCGGAGCCAGACACAGGACTCTCAGAGTGAGAATCGGGTGGGGGCTGCTCAGGTCTCCACTCCGCTGCTCGGGAACAGCAGAGATGGAAGGGAAGAAGTGATGTCTCCTTGAGAACAGCAATGAACAAAATAAATAGAACCGCAAAAGAAAGAAAAATAAACAGCCACGAACCACTACAGTATAATTGCTCCCACACAGGCCTACAGTGTACCAGAGAGGGATATAGCGGACATTATTTGTAATCTAAGATGTAGTTAACTTTATGAACAACAATGAAGAAGGGGGAGGAGTAGTTTTAAGTATAGATTTTACTAAAGCTTCTTTTTAAAACGATGTTTAAAACAATGCAGCGCTTTGGTTTTGGGCCGAAGATAATAGAATGGATTCAGATAATGTATAAGAATGCTCAAGAGTTGTGTAGTGTAATGGTGGTTTGACTGACACCTTTAGTTTGGAGAGGTCTGTGAGGGAGGGGTGCCCTATGGTGGCGCTACTGTATATAATTGTTGCTGAGCCCCTGGCTGGACTGATTAAAAACGATACAAAAATAGATGGTAGTAAAATTCCTGGTGACGGGGTCAGTGTAATTAACCAGTATGCAGATGACACTACTGTCACTGTAAGGGATATTGGGAGTGTTAACAGAATAATGGAACACCACAGGCCTATTAAGTGAATTTAGAAAAATCTGAATAATGTATATGGGGAATGAGGTTCATGTAGGGTGTAATATGCAGCTCAAGGTAGTGGATAAATATATGAATATACTTGGTATTAACATTGGGAAAGACGAGAAAGAGGCTAGAGATCAGACATGGACAGGTGTCCTTAATGAGATAAAACAAAGCTACTTCTGGAAGCAAAGTTACTCAAGTTAAAGAGGAAAATAATTGTTGTGAATGCACTTATTTTGTCAAAACTAAATTATGTAGGCTTAGTAGGTGCCATCGATATACCAGATTGTGTTTTATATTAGATAAACAATGCAATAAGCCGGCCTAGAAGAGCGAAAGTAGCTAACTGACTGACTACCTTGTTGAAAGTCACGCGAGAAGTGACTAAATACTCTGCAGGTAGCAGCACACGTGAAAACAATAATGAGGACAGCAAACCCTGAAACGGAACGTGGAAAAAATCGATTGATTCACAATCGTGAAACCAGGACGAGAACCGCAAAAGAAAAAAAAATAAACGGCCACGAACCACTACAGTATAATTTCTCCCACACAGGCCTACAGTGTACCAGGGAGGGATTTAGCGGACATTATTTGTAATATAAGATGTAGTTAACTTTATGAGTGACTCGGAAGCATATTATGCATATGCGACTCGCGAGCCGCCAGTGGGGGGGCCAGCGATTTTATCAGGGTGGCTGTGGCCACCCCTTGGCGGCGCCACTGAGGGCATCCCCATACATTTAAAAACCAACCTTATTTAAGCGCGTAAGCATATCATATTTCTGATGTTTTTGTTTCCCATAACATTCCGTTTTTTCTTGCATATAAAGCACAACCTTAAATGCTGAATGTAAACCTCTTTTCCCCATAGGCCGTATGTAGCCTAGGCCTATGTAATACGTCACTTTTTATCATATGTTCATACAGTTGACTACAACCGCAGCACGTTTTCAACTCCCAACAGCTCAAGCATTAACACGCAAGCTGCCTTGCGTTCAAAAGCTTTTTTCCCCTCGTTCGCGTAAGCTATGACTGAGAAAGAATAACGTCAAGGCAGCTTGCGTGTTCATGTTTGAGCTGTTGGTAGTTGAAAACGTGCCGCGGTTTTAGCCTAGTCAACTATTATTTTATATTAGTTATTTGCCTGAGACATTCCTATAAGATTAGATAATTATTTGGTACTATTGGGCATAAATAAAGTTGTCCTCCTATAAGATGAGGGGGTGGACGTGGGTTTAAAATGTAATACAATTATCTTAAATTTGAACCCCACATTGGTGTAGGCTAGCTATGTCATTTTAGATGTGCGTACGCAACACTGGGGCAGAATATTCAATATTTCTGATTTGTTGCCAGACCCAATTTTCTTTAACAAAACCGGCCATGGCGGACGGAAACACAAACATTTTCCCTGGCTGCATTGTTTGCACATGCGCACACTCCTGTGTGTATACGTGATATTTCCACACAAAAACTTGGAACCTTGGTGCCACATGCAACACCACTCACGGAATGGCCTACTTATTGCGCTAGGGTGAGATAGCCATCACTCGAAAACCGGCATGCACTAGGTTGACCTAGCTGCACTTGTTTTAAATCCTCAGGTGATGTACAAAAGTAATGTCTCATATAATAAGAGTTTTATGATGCTGGTATGTTGCAAATTAAGGATTATGTTTATGAAGTCATTCCAGGTTCTCTTTCGGCTCAGGGAATATGATACTGTGAATGTTGTAAATGTGACCAATTTCTATCAGAGAATAAGGCACAGAGTGGCAGGAGATGAGAAACAGAGAGTGCAGAAGAAATAAGAAATAACTCCCTGATCTGTTTATAGAATACAGTAATGTAACGCTAAACTTTTCTAAGGTAAAGGTGAAAGCATAGATATAGAACTATAGATGTGACATACGTCATAGTTAGTGGCACAATTTTTGAGACCATACCCAGGTAAGATGGTGGCCAGTAACTATGGTTTTATATCTATGAGCCAATCATCAGCTATCTGGCTTCTGAGACCCAATTATGACATCACAGTGAGTTAGAAAGTACATGACACTTTGCCATAGGTGTAAGAAGTGTAAAATCCGGATTCAGAAAGTAAAATGTCCTCCCCGGTATTTAGTTCCAATCACCTGGATTTGATAATCTTCAGCCAGGAGGTAGAACTAATTAGTGAAATCAGCTGGCTGAGTTCATGGGTGGAAGAAACACATCGGGTGGATTCCAATCCCTTATTTTTACTCCTTGCATCCTTTTCTCATGTTCTTTCCTCACTCGTTAGCTCCACCCAGTGGAAATGGCGACTCAAAGCTAGCCTAAAATATATTTTTATCTGAAACCAATGTATTTGAAATTGAAATAATCATATTTTTACTTTTTAAAATAGGTGCGTGCTTTGTGACTTCATTTTTACCCATGACTGCACTTTGAAAGTATCCAAATTTAGCTGTATAACCGCAGACATGGCAACACTGTTGGGACGTCATATGATCTGCTTATGACACTTCCACAGTGCGTTGGAAAATAGTATGGCGGATATTTTTCACGGACTGTTAAACAGTGCACATTAAACGGCACACTTCGGCCAGTGCACTGTGCGCAGGAGACAGGGTGCAGTAGATAGAGCTCTGATTCGGACACAGCCAAGGATTCCCCGGGAGCCTCCTCTTTCCCCACTCCTCGGTGGAGCATTTAGCGGTTTGGAATGTCCTTAAAGGACCGAGGAGAGAAAGACGGCTAAAATAAGGGATTGGAATGTAGCCATAGTAGGACTTTTCCTTTCTGATCCTTGGATTTTACATCTCTGTACTTCTGTCTGTGGTGCTGCTGATACGGGAGGAGGAGGGGCGATAGATTGGGAGACGCGAACCCCATGCCCAATAGATGGCCGGTTAGGCACGTCAAAGTTTTAATTTTTTTTTTTAAATAAAATTTTTTCCCCACTGATTTTACTTGCCTCAAACTTATTTATTTATAGGGCTATTTAAGGAATGGCTTGTATGGGTTGTATGCATTTCCAAATATAGGATATAAAAATTTTAAATAAATAAACATAAATATTGTTGCATCCAACATCACTATAAAAAAAACAAAAAACAATCAGTGGTTATGGTAACTGTAAATTGAAATGAACACTAACACGAAAAATCAAATAAAGTATGTGATTTATGGGCTTCTAAAATGCACTTAACCGTCTACGACTGGTCTGGAGTAATCGTTAATCTATGAGCGTTTCTACGAGCGTCTTAAATTAAGATGCTTTGGGGAAACGCACCCAAATTCAAGAAGCTTCGTACAAAGGGCTTTACGACGTTTTACGATGCTTTTGGGAAACGCACCCCTGGGTAGTGCATGGATGGGAGACCGCTTGGGAACACCAGGTGCTGTAAGCTTTTTTAGAGATTTGTTTTGCGTTTTCACACACGATGGCGCTGTTTATCAAGGTAAAAGATGGAAACTGCAGCCTCACTGTATTCTTCCACCTGCGAGCAATACACTTAGCGAACTTCAACTTCATACAGCGCCCGGTTGTCGAGCAAAGCAAAATACAGACTGACAGACATGATTTCTTTCTTTATAGATAGATTATTTCAATATTAGGATTTTGACTATCCAACGAAAACCAGCTCAGATGTGGTGTGTCAACCTCTGGAGAGCGCTGCCCTTATATTTCCACGCCCGCAAAACTATAAATTCACCAAAAACCGTATAGGACATTATCCATCTAATGTTCTATAACATTATCTATTAAAATCATTAGCCACCACAGTTAGGCTATTTGACTGATTCAAGATTATTTACTTTAGTAACAGTTAACGTTTTTAAGACTGTTAAGTTAGCCATGAATTAATTTATAATGAAACTTGAGAGATTGTACAATGGGTTCAATTGTGGGGATAATGGTTTATGGTTTATTAATGGCATGTAACAAACAATTGATAGAAAATATACCCAACTTTTATAAGGTTGGTTGCAAATTAGCTTGAAGGCCAATATTTTTGTAAGGGAAGTAAAATGACAGTGTCAGGAATATTTGATCAAATCACCAAACGGCAGGGGGTCCAGTATGGCCATACGGCTGCAGTCTCTGTGCCTCTGTGCCTCTCCCTGCGCACACGCATTGCTGAAGACTTACAACTCCTTCCAAAAAATACTGTGCAGAAACCCCAATTCCTCTGTCTCACCCGCATGGCAGCCCACAGCGTCTTGCTCTCTCAGGAAAGTGGGCTGCTCCTGGATGTCTGACAAATTACCCTGGTCATTTATCGAGAGGGATTTTTTCTCCTGCTTTTTCATTGCTCTCTCATGATATACAACATGGTGTCGCTATGGATATGAGGATAAACAGAAGATAACAAGCCTTCAGCCTCTTGAAGCGCGTTTGAGCAGAGGAGGACGCAGGCAGGCAGATGGCCAGACGGGCAGGCGCAGCACGGTGCAGGTGCAGGCGGGCTCAGTAGTAGCAGGTTTGCAGAGGTAAGAGAAGCAATCGTCCTTGGTTCTCTGTGGGCTGTGCTTTCTCCACATTAACACACTCGTTGCCTGCACCCGTCCACCACATGGTATGCATTGCTCACCAGTGTGGAGTGTTCTGCACACTTGCTTGCTGTCGTGAGTTGGACTTTACTTTGGCAAATTACTTGGGCTGTTATTTTTAATGCTATTGGCCAACAAGGCAGAAATGTATTTAGCGGTTATATAGCCATATTATGTCATCACGTTGAAGTGTTGGGTTGCTTGTGGTAATAAGTTGTGGTAAAATAGGTTTATTATTGTGGGACATTATACTTTACAGCTCTTTTGGATGTTTGACAGAAATGCTGGGTTAAAAAGGTGCTAACCTAAAATAGAACATGTTTCATGTGTTGATGCACTGCTAAAGGGCTGTGATCTTCTGTTATTATTCGAAAGTGGTTGTGCATGACATAGGATTCATGTGTCAGCTCTGTTTCTTTCTGATTGGAGGATGTATTAGATGTATATATCACTCTGTGTACAAACTCTGTGTACAAAGTACAAACGCTCATATTAACCTGCAAACACTGGATAAAAAATGTATGTGTGAAATGGTGACATTGCATTTGAGACAAAATTATGCATCCAAAATAAATATCACAGGCTTCATGGAAACATTATTAATGGTAACAATATTGCTTATGAATGAATGAATGAATGAAGTTAATTTCTATTTAATGTAAAGCTGTACAAATTCAAATTCCAAAAAAAAAAGTTGGGACAGTGTACAAAATGTAAATAAAAACAAAAAGCAATGATTTGCAAATCCTTTTTGACCTGTATTCAATTGAAAATGGTAAAAAAAAATTGGAACATGTTGCTGGCATCAAATTCGGAATTAGCATATATTTACAAAAATGAATAAAGTTGATATGGTAAAACATTAAATATCTTTTCTTTGTACTGTTTTCAATTAAATATATGTAAAAGAGAATTTACAAATCACTGCTTTCTGCTTTTATTTGCATTTTACATACTGTCCCAACCTTTTTGGAATTGGGGTTTGTACATTCATATTGATTATTAATTTTAATCATTATACATAGCAGTAGAAGTGGTTTTACAGTAGTAGCAGGAGTGGTGGGAGTAATATTAATAGAAGTCATTTTTGTAATATTTTTTGCAAGTGGTCCATCTGCTTTTTTCTATCCACAGATCATTAATAAGAATTTAATAGCACCAGAGCATGGATCACAAAGGCAGAGGTACTTTTCTTTTTAAGCAGACACAGGAGTGACAGCTATTGAAATTCATTAGGTTGTAGACTTCAAAGCTGAAAATCAGTGGGATTTGCTGTCCTGCCAGAGGGGTGACTAGCTTTAAAAAGCGTCACAAGCTATATGTGCTGGCATCTACAGTAGCACGTTTTTGGTGGTTTTAATTCTGCAGAATGTCACACAAATATTCTGAGTGTACACTGAAAACATGTATCATTTTGTCTTTTGGTTCATGTAGATCCTATTTCTGATTAACTTAGCTTTCTTATGACTTTCACATTTTTCTCAATTTTTTTCTAATCTTTTAGAAACATATGCATTCAAAAAAGTGATAAATTGAAAAATATGATAGTATCTAACTATACAGGAAGAAATCCTGTCTGTCCGTCTGTCTTTCTGTTCTTCTGTCTGTCTGTATTTCGCTTTGCTCGACAACTGGGCACTGTATGAAGTTGAAATTCGCTAGGTGTATTGCTCATGACCCAAGGAAGTGAAGTGTCGACTGTGAAGTTGATTGAATGAGCGGTTCTCGAGAAAGCTGCAAGCATCCATACCAGGGCCCAAGCAATCGGCCCGTTCCGAACGGGTACAATTTGTACGGGCACGGGCTCTGCCCTAGTCTAGTTAAATAGTTAAACCTACAAGAGATTTATAGTAAGACATTTTATAATAAGCATAGTAAAAATTGTATTCTACTGTATATATACAGTATATGCATGTTGTAGGATTTAGTTTTGTAGTGTATCATCAAAGTTGGGTCAGTGAGGTTTGCTTTTTGACAGATTACATAATGTACTGTATAATGTACTGTATAATGTACTGTATAATGTACTACATAATGTACTGTATAATGTACTACATTTATACTTCTCATTTCAGGTTACCTAAATTAGACTTATTAAAACATGAGATACCAATCTATTTTACTGCTCAAAACAAATGGCACTGCAATTGACAGCACATTTGTATGTGACGATAGGTTTCAGCTTGCAAGCCACCTTTGACAGTATATCAAGAATATCACAGAAAGATGAATAACGTTATCAATACCCTATGGAAAAAAACAGCAAGTGTTATGCGGAAATGGTGTGATTTCATAGTGGGAGGACAGTTTCCCCCAACCATTTTTGTACAAGCAGAATTGTAAGGAAATTACCAAAACAAATGAATCATCAAGATATCTATTGTTATGACAGCACAGCTACGTAAGGGCTTGGCTTCAGTGGTGGGGCAAAAAAATGGCCAAATGTAAAAGTGTGTGGTTTGTTTTCATCTACTGTCTGCCATTTGATATGTACTGCAGGCATACTGTATGTGCTCTCATCTCATTTGTGCATATGGCATATATCAGAATACAATCCCAGTTAAAAGCGCACTAATAAATCGGTGCTTCTCAAACCTTGTCCTGGGGCTCTGTGATTTTAATGACTATCTAAACACTATTGGTTTTTAATCTATGGTAGAACCAGAATATAAGTCAGTTCAGTATTAATTTTTATTCCTGTGTGTACATAATCATGTAGAATAATATGGTTATAATTTTTTGAAGAGGATATGTTTTCATATTATGGTTTTAAGTCTTGCTTTTATCATGCATTCCAGTAAGAGTGACATCATGTTAAACTAGGGTATTTACCATGTATTAACACTAAGGGCCTGATTTACTAAGAAATTCTGCATGTTTAGCCATTTAGCACATGTATAATCAATAACATGACCAATGGTTGATCGTAGATTTGTTTTGGACCATTGGTTTTGTTATTAATTTTGTGTGTGCTAAAAGGTTTGCACATATATATATATATATATATATACAGTCAAGCCGGAAAGTCTGCCCACCCCTTTCACCTTCTCCACGTTTTATTACATTACAGACATATTCTACAATAGATTGAGTAAATTTTTTTGTCTCAAAATTCTACACAAAATAGCCCGTAATGACAAAGTGAAAACATGTTTTTAGACATTTTTGCAAATGTATTAAAAATTTGAAAACTGAAAGTTCTCATTTTCTCGTATTCATACCCTTTGCTTTAACATATTTTTAAAGTATCATATTTAATATTTGGCCGCATATCCTTTGCATGCTGTTACTTCCTGAAGTCTGTGACCCATCAATATCAAAAGACTCAATATCTTATTTTCAGGTACTGTTACAAGCGATACTATAACCTCTCTGCATTTGAACTGATCTCTATGAGAATTTGGGGGTGACTGTTATCGTGTGGACATTATCTGACTGTTGTGGCTATCGCCTTGACATATATTACTTAGAGAGTTAGAATTTATTTGACTGTTTTTCAGATTGCGTCAGGATGGCAGAAAGCACAGACATAGCACTGCTCTTGGACTCCTTCAAAAAGTTTGCCATCCATGGAGACACCAAAGCCACTGGGAAGGAGATGAATGGGAAAAACTGGGCCAAACTGTGCAAAGACTGCAAGGTCATCGATGGAAAGAATGTCACCAGCACAGATGTAGATATTGTATTCACTAAGGTGAAGTAAGTGAATGTCACCCCTTTTAACATTAGAAGCTAAGGCTGGCTTGGTGTGTTGCTCATGTGGTATTTTCTTTGACATGTTCAGACAGTTGTATTATTTATTTTGTTTGTAAATGTTCAGAGCAAAGACGTCTCGGGTCATCATTTATGAGGAATTCCAGAAGGCTCTGGAGGAATTAGCACCAAAAAGATTCAAAGGTCAGAGCAAAGAGGAGTCCCTGAAATCCATCCACAAGTTGATCGAGGGCAAAGAGCCCACCAATGTTGGTATAACGGTAAGATTACAGCAAGCATAAGCATTTCTACCAGCTTCTTCTGATATACGATATTATTTCAGAATTGTTGAAATAACAAAATGGATGAATAAGTTTCATTATAAAGTAGGCATACAAACACGTCTATCACTAAAAAAACATGATCTAGATTGTAGTTAGTTACCCTTTAAAAGCCTTCTTTCCCAGCTCAGTCAGAGCATTAGGAACAGTCATAAGCGTAGTGTCCTGGGACCGTAGCGCGTAAGTACCACATTTTTGGGAGATAACCAAGGATAAATAACAGGGGAGTCTACCTAGAATGGCCTTATACATAAAAACATACTAATGGCGGAACAGGCGGATCATCTTTGTCCTTGCATCGGGAAGCAGTTAGTAGCTACCTTTTCCACAGAGCCCATTATGGAGAGAATCATGTAAATGTGGCTTTTGGAGTAATCACATTTCTTATTTCCACGTGAACGCGATAAGTTAAATACTGGCGTAGGCTGGTAGCTTCCAGTAATCGGATATTGCGGTGAATGTAAACGTACTCATTGACTGATGCTGACACCGTTTTAAACTACTTTGTGATCTTTTTAAAAATCCACATCATGATTATAGATAATTTACATTGCAACTTCCATCTACACACACATTTTAACTAAATTACTTTTATCATTCTGCACATAACAATTGCCCCTGCTCAGTGTTCATCACAGGCAAATTGAACATTTACTTTTGGGAATAAACCCTTAGCCATGCTAATTGCTGCATTGATACGAGTGCTTAATCTTATACAAATTCAACAATATTTAATCATAACTCTTCCTATTTTTTCTCTGTTTGCCTCATTGGAATGTCCTGACCACAGACCTATCACGTCATTGCAGTTTCAAATGCTTCATCAAATTGGGATTTTCCCTACACACATCCTAAGACATGCATGCAGCTAGCCACTGTTTCTTATCAGCAGTCCACCAGCTGAGCTTGACTGTTATTGTCCAGCTGCCATTAAGGAGTCACTTTTTTTGTGATGAATCTGGCAACATGGGGCCAACTGGTGTTGCCTGGCATAGGCCTACTTAAGCCTGTGCTGCCCTATGTCTCTACGTGTGTCAACACGGGCAGTTAGGGTTTTATTTGGGACCATGGGACACATCACTGCCCTAAGAACCAGTGTTTTTAGCTGGATATACCATGCAAGATACAAAATGAGAAGGCTACATTGTGTCGCTTCATGTTAGCATATGAATTATGACACTTTTGCAGGAAAGTGCAAGATATAACTATTTGATTTTTTAATTTAATCTTTCAGAAAGTAGCCAAGACTGCCGCAGTGGATCGCTTGACAGACACATCTAAGTACACGGGTTCCCACAAGGAGCGTTTCGACGGCGGCGGGAAGGGAAGAGGCAGGAGTGGACGGGAGGAGCTGGTGGAGAACACCGGTTACGTTAATGCGTACAAGAACGCGGGGACCTACGACGAGAAAACCAAAGCCAAGTGAGCCCGGGGACGTGGCCAGAGTAAGACAAGCTTTCTTCTCGACATTCAGCACTTGAGACTGAATCAGGGCTCTGCCAACATCCTCAGCCTGTAATTGACGGCGGAGAGCCCCGGCTTCCTGAAGCAAACGATCGCCTTGCCGTTTGATCTCCGGCAAATATCCCGCGGTTCAATTTCAACACATAAATCTGGATGTTTTAAATCATGACTAGAGACACACAAAGAGGGAGCCTGCCGATGGAGTGGATCATCTATTTACATATGGAGTCAATTTTTGAACTCTCCCTCTTTGTTATAAACCCAGAAGACTAATGACAGTAATCACACAATATATTCTGTCTTGTTCTATGTCAGATTCTGCATATTTCTGTTAACACAAATCTCTTTTTCTGCAGGGTTGTTTACCATCCAATTACAACTTTAAATATAGCTGCGATTTCCAGGGACCGAGCAGCATGAGCAGCATTTGTCAAACACAGACACTCAAAAATGGTGGACAATTCAAGACAGGGTTGATCCAAAAAGCAAATATCTTATGTTTCTAATCACCACGTGGTTTGATTGGGCTAAGTCTTTGTAACTGGAGTCCTGATATAACTCTCAATCAACCCTCGAGGTTTTAGAACTTTATGTCCAATGTTTTGTAGGAGGAGTAGCATTTTAATTGTTTTACAAAAAATGCTAATTAGCGGAAAATCCAATATGGCGGACTTTATTGGTCCTTGAGGCAAATTTGTTCGGCATGATCAGAGGAACCTGTACACCAAATTTTATAAGTTTAGGTCAAACGGGGTATCGGCAGTGGGCATGTCAATGCCAAAATGTTGTCATGTGCACTACAGTGCCACCAGGTGGTCAATCTGCGTCATAATATACAGGATCCAACAGTTTGGCCATCCTAACAAACTTGCCAAGTTTGGTGATTCTAGGTTTTTTAGGTGAAAGGGGAGAAAAAATAAAAAAATTACTAGAATGGCACTCAGAAAGACGCTACACCCGCGCGTGCTAATTTCGACCCTGAAGGTCGGTGCCCAACTGTCAACATGTCCATAAAGTGACATCACAATCGGAGTAGAATTGTTCGAGTTATAAATGATAGGGACACACAGACAGGAGCGAAAACCCCCCGTTGTCTACGTACATGTGCTAGGATTAGTTGCATATTCCAGGATGTTCAAAATCTATAAAAATGCTTTGTGCTTATTGCATTATTGTGTATTTCTGAAATTATTTTTTATAAAAGTGATGTTCTATTACTGTGGTGAAGCAAGCTGTGCTGAAACTGGAAAAATAAATACATTTAAAGTGAATGTGTTGTAAAGACCAACATACATACTGCTTGTTGATAAATTATGGTTGCAAATTTCAATAGTATTTTGGACTGTACTGACTGAAAATATAGCCATGTAATTCAAAAAAAGTAAAAAAGAATGGCTAAAAACACAACTACATTTAAAAGGGCATTTTTCACATATTTTGAGAGTTGTGCCATTAGCTTCATGGTCTGTTTGCATTCCATCATTGTCATTTGATATTTTAGGAGCAATACAAGAGTTTGTATATTACAGCGCTTCAAGATTGGCAGTCTTCCAAGAGGAATGCTGCATGTTTTAGAGACACACACATCCACACACACACAACTCAGTGAGATTCAGCAGAGACTTCAGCGAAGAACACCACCATCTCATAATCACACAATCCTGACAGTCCTTGTGCTAACATAACCATAGCACACCTGTATCTCACATTTAATTCACTGTACACTAAGCGTTCCCTTATAATTAATCACACAGCCAGGGACAGTTTAAAAGCTCAGAGGAGCTTCCCCCGAAGCAGTATATCAGTCCTGAGTTACAACCTGAGGACACGCGCCCGCCATGAGATGTTGGACCCAGACAGCTGATCTGAGATCAGTGCCCCAGGGCAGCTCCCTGCCTTCGCTCGTCCCTTATTGTGCTCGGCGGGGCGCGGGGCCTCCATCCTCGTGCCCTCCAGCGAGAAGCAGGAAGCAGGAAGCCGCCGTGGGTGCCTTGTCGCCATAGTAGCCAGCGCATACACAAAAAAACAATCCAGCACCTGGCCCCCTCTGTGTGTCAGTTTGGAATTCATGGCAACGGTTGCTAGGGACTCTCCCTGGAAGCCTGAATAAAAAACGTCTCGGGAACAAGGGGCAGCCTTTTCCGCCCCTCCCTTTATTGCAGCCTGACACCGGCTGACAGATGACATCACGTGCAAGACCGACACACTCTTGTGAACTCAGGAATTCACCGAGGGCTGCCGGTTGAAATAAATTGCCTATTAGCTGTTCAGAGCAAGACAGGCCCGTCCGGGTCTGTGGACATAACCAGCCCTGCATGTCAAGCTGAAAACGGCCCCGCCCGTGTGTTTTTCACACCGCTCCTTCTGGCTGGTCACCTGCATCTTGTCGTCAGGCTGAATTTCAGCACCCCTCTGCATCACTTTCAGATACGCGTTCCTGGC
This sequence comes from Ilyophis sp. 1 JC-2022, assembly GCA_022702515.1. Lineage (NCBI taxonomy): Eukaryota > Metazoa > Chordata > Actinopteri > Anguilliformes > Synaphobranchidae > Ilyophis > Ilyophis sp. 1 JC-2022. The sequence continues at coordinate 80,266,942 of CM040400.1, read as the reverse complement.
CCTGAATCAGCCCGAGTACGTCTGACCGTGTGTTGTGTTTATTATGAAAGAGGGAGAAAAGTGGTGCGGGGCTGTGAACGCGTGAGGGTGTTGCTGTGTGATGCAGTCACTAAATACTTGTCATCTCTGGCTGAAAACGGAAATACTTTACTCCTTGGGAGCTTTACTGTTTTTCAAATGCAAGGAATTTCACTAGGTGCAACTTTTACTTAAGTGTTTACTTAAAGTGGGTGCAAACATGCATGTTTTCCTTCATAGCAGTCTTTGTCGAGTGCAATAAAATAACATAAGTGAGTGGACTACACGTGAAGCTTGATCTAATGTTTATTTTATTCTTAAAGCCATTGTTTGAGCAGGACAGACATGCAGAGGGCCAGCACTGCGTACATTCTACATTATGACCTTTTAAACAACGAGCGATAGAAATGTAGTCCAAGTGTTATCCAAGGGCCAAGTGAAAGAATAAATATTATTCTCCATTTTATTCCTTGATTAGGGACAATTCCTTCAATGACATAACAGTTGATGATTAAGAACCTCAAATGACATACTGTTCATGCATGCATTGTTAATGGGGGCTATTGTTGATTCTAGGTTTCATTTATGACTGAATTATTGTCACAGACATAAAATAAAAACAAGCGTAACAGAAGTTGTACTTTGGCACAGCTCATTGTGCTGTGGCTACACACATTATGAAAACAAATAAAAACCCAATAATGTTTTAGGGACTGCCTGTGTATTACCCATCAGACTGCCTGTGTATTACCCATCAGAAAGCCTGTGTATTACCCATCAGACCGCCTGTGTATTACCCATCAGAATGCCTGTGTATTACCCATCAGAATGCCTGTGTATTACCCATCAGACCGCCTGTGTATTACCCATCAGAATGCCTGTGTATTACCCATCAGAATGCCTGTGTATTACCCATCAGACCGCCTGTGTATTACCCATCAGACCGCCTGTGTATTACCCATCAGAATGCCTGTGTATTACCCATCAGACCGCCTGTGTATTACCCATCAGACCGCCTGTGTATTACCCATCAGACCACCTGTGTATTACCCATCAGACCGCCTGTGTATTACCCATCAGACCGCCTGTGTATTACCCATCAGACCGCCTGTGTATTACCCATCAGACTGCCTGTGTATTACCCATCAGAAAGCCTGTGTATTACCCATCAGACTGCCTGTGTATTACCCATCAGACCGCCTGTGTATTACCCATCAGACTGCCTGTGTATTACCCATCAGACCGCCTGTGTATTACCCATCAGACTGCCTGTGTATTACCCATCAGGATGCCTGTGTATTACCCATCAGACCGCCTGTGTATTACCCATCAGACCGCCTGTGTATTACCCATCAGACCGCCTGTGTATTACCCATCAGACCGCCTGTGTATTACCCATCAGACCGCCTGTGTATTACCCATCAGACCGCCTGTGTATTACCCATCAGACCGCCTGTGTATTACCCATCAGACCGCCTGTGTATTACCCATCAGACCGCCTGTGTATTACCCATCAGAATGCCTGTGTATTACCCATCAGAATGCCTGTGTATTACCCATCAGACCGCCTGTGTATTACCCATCAGACCGCCTGTGTATTACCCATCAGACCGCCTGTGTATTACCCATCAGACCGCCTGTGTATTACCCATCAGACCGCCTGTGTATTACCCATCAGACCGCCTGTGTATTACCCATCAGACCGCCTGTGTATTACCCATCAGACCGCCTGTGTATTACCCATCAGACCGCCTGTGTATTACCCATCAGACCGCCTGTGTATTACCCATCAGACCGCCTGTGTATTACCCATCAGACCGCCTGTGTATTACCCATCAGAATGCCTGTGTATTACCCATCAGAAAGCCTGTGTATTACCCATCAGAATGCCTGTGTATTACCCATCAGAAAGCCTGTGTATTACCCATCAGAAAGCCTGTGTATTACCCATCAGAAAGCCTGTGTATTACCCATCAGAAAGCCTGTGTATTACCCATCAGAAAGCCTGTGTATTACCCATCAGAAAGCCTGTGTATTACCCATCAGACCGCCTGTGTATTACCCATCAGACCGCCTGTGTATTACCCATCAGACTGCCTGTGTATTACCCATCAGAATGCCTGTGTATTACCCATCAGAAAGCCTGTGTATTACCCATCAGAATGCCTGTGTATTACCCATCAGAAATCCTGTGTATTACCCATCAGAATGCCTGTGTATTACCCATCAGAAAGCCTGTGTATTACCCATCAGAAAGCCTGTGTATTACCCATCAGAAAGCCTGTGTATTACCCATCAGAAAGCCTGTGTATTACCCATCAGAAAGCCTGTGTATTACCCATCAGAAAGCCTGTGTATTACCCATCAGAAAGCCTGTGTATTACCCATCAGAAAGCCTGTGTATTACCCATCAGAAAGCCTGTGTATTACCCATCAGAATGCCTGTGTATTACCCATCAGAAAGCCTGTGTATTACCCATCAGAATGCCTGTGTATTACCCATCAGAATGCCTGTGTATTACCCATCAGAATGCCTGTGTATTACCCATCAGAATGCCTGTGTATTACCCATCAGACCGCCTGTGTATTACCCATCAGACCGCCTGTGTATTACCCATCAGGATGCCTGTGTATTACCCATCAGACCACCTGTGTATTACCCATCAGACTGCCTGTGTATTACCCATCAGACCGCCTGTGTATTACCCATCAGACCGCCTGTGTATTACCCATCAGACTGCCTGTGTATTACCCATCAGACCGCCTGTGTATTACCCATCAGAATGCCTGTGTATTACCCATCAGACCGCCTGTGTATTACCCATCAGAATGCCTGTGTATTACCCATCAGACCGCCTGTGTATTACCCATCAGACCGCCTGTGTATTACCCATCAGAATGCCTGTGTATTACCCATCAGACCGCCTGTGTATTACCCATCAGACTGCCTGTGTATTACCCATCAGACTGCCTGTGTATTACCCATCAGAATGCCTGTGTATTACCCATCAGAATGCCTGTGTATTACCCATCAGACCGCCTGTGTATTACCCATCAGACCGCCTGTGTATTACCCATCAGACCGCCTGTGTATTACCCATCAGACCGCCTGTGTATTACCCATCAGACCGCCTGTGTATTACCCATCAGACCGCCTGTGTATTACCCATCAGACCGCCTGTGTATTACCCATCAGACCGCCTGTGTATTACCCATCAGAATGCCTGTGCAGATTTATCCCAGGCTCTGTTTAAGTCTATTTTAAATGACCATGTGCTCGTATGCTAATACTGTGTACCAGGATACATTCAAAGAAAAAAAAGCCACCAATAAGACAGGCATGACTGGGACAACATGATTTCTTTCACGTCTCTATACATACATATCCATAGGCTGACTTTATGATTTTTGAGTGGATAAAATTATTCCTAGCAGTCTATAATCTGAAGTGATACAGGGTTGAATTGCATTATCAGATCCTGGATCAGGGCACAGCGGAAGAGAAACGTGTTTGTATGTAACACCTCGGATATAAAACCTCTCAAAAGCTAATACAAACGATACGAAAATAATGCATACAGGACCTGTCGAACACCTTTGGTTGCCAGTCTAGGCAGGTGCCAGTCATGTGCAGCTTTGCTCAGAATGGTGGTATGCGAGACCAAAGTTTGACCCCTACCACCTTCCTTCTACAACCCCATGCGACGGCTTTGTGATTGTTATGCCGTCATAGGTTATCTTGTTGGGAGGATAACATATCATACAGACACGTTAAATTCTCTTTAAGAAGAATAATGTTGGGTTCAAAGTAGAGGTCAAGATTTTAGGGTGTGCCTTATAACAATACTGCATTACTTAATGTAGTAATTCAAGTGCTGACAAGAAAAGGTGTACAGTAAGTCAAATGATTTCTACTGCAGTGGATTGTGGGTTGTTTTCTAGTTTTCTTATGTTGAGATCATTAACCAGATCCATGTGTGTAAAAAAACAACTTGTATTTGAAATTGTCTTTTTAAATGCATTTGAAATATTTTTACATAAGCTTGCTTTTATTTACATTTTTAAATATTATTTTCTTTTTTAAATATATATATAATATTTTAAATATTTACCTTTTCCTACTAATGCTGGGTTTTTTATTTTGTGTGAAGCATATTGTAACTGTGTTTTGATAGGTGCTATAAACATCAAGTATTATTATTATTTGGGGACTGAGCAGCGGGTGTAATTTGACCTGGGAGGAGGGGGCAGGTTGAGGTTGGTAATGATGTATAAAAAAAACCTTAGCATTCTCTCTCATGGGGTCCTGGATAAAAATTAATTAAAGGGCAACAAAACAAACTAAATCAAAATAATATTTTTCATCAATATCTAGTGACATCACTGACATTGATTTTCACCTCTCTCTGGTTCTTTCTCTCTCAAGTTCTCTCTCTCTCTTTCTCTCAACATCCACGTGTGGTCTCAGGTTGCCCCTATTCTTTCTCACAAGACAAACCCTTCCTCAATTTTTTTATGGGGAACTGCAATTGCACTGGAGCCAGCAGCATTTGTGAAGGGTAAGTTTAGGCAACATCACATCGGCATAATTGCCTCTTGCCTGCAGGCAATCTACTGCACCAAAATGTACACATATCTGTATGTTCTGAAAATACACTCCATAAAAACATGGCAAATTGGATTTTAGCAACATCTCTCCATTCAAGATGTGTTCCAAGTGGTAATCATTTAGGTAGGTTTCTTTCTCTATAATTTTTAAATTGTTAATTTACAAAGCTTTCCATTTTTAGGTCAAAAATGTACTAATTTGTAATCCGCATTCACAATAGCAACTAATAGAACAAGTTTTATTTTCCCACAAGGGAACTTCAGTTGTCTAATTTTACTAAGAGACACTTCATTGTTCCCAGTTCTAACTCTGTTGGCAGCATATTTCATAAGGATCAGGATCAACGAACAGTTGTTTGTGAGTAACTTGAGAAACAAACGTACTTATATTACTGCGTTGCACTTCAAATTGTTTGGCAGCGTATGCACCTGTGAGCCTTGAGCTGGGATTGGCCAATGCAGTACGTCCCTCCGTTCACCTGTTGCACTGTTTATCCATCTCAAACTGTATCCATGGCTACCAGGAATGCTCTATGAATGGTTGAGGAACCCAACTGTTTTAACTGCAGGGAGTTTCTTGTGGAGGCCAATTTGCACAGCCTATTTTTCAATCATTTTGATATTTATTTGTGTAGCCTGTTTTGAGGAGTGGCCGGTGAAGGACCTGTAAGCTAGCAGCCAAAAATTTCTGATTACGAAGACAAGGAGATGAACCAGGACCTTGGAAAGAAACCTGGAAGGTGAGAGAGACCAAAATGAGAGGTTTTAAAGGATTATATAATGCATCTGAAATTAAATGCTAGCGTAACAATAAAAAATAGACCCAGAACAAAACGGTCATTACTTGCAAGTTAAGACAAATGGCTGTGACTGTAATATACACAGTCACTGTAAGAACTGCTATTATTTTGTAAGCATGATTTTAAAAGTTTTTTTGACACAAAGCAGGATTCAATAGACTGAGATGGTATTAATGTATTAATTTTCTAATGAAGAGCTTGAGAAATTGAATGATGGGGTTACTGAATAACCATTATGAGGTACGTGTTCTTTATTCCCAGCGCCATGACACAAAGTGAACTCCAAGAGGAGAGAATCTACAAGTTTGACAGAAAGAACAGATTCCAGTGGAAAGGCAACTTAGACTTTGGTTCAGGTACAGTAGTCCGCTGGTTTCACCTCTGCAGATCGAGTCGGTGTCGGGCCCATGAGAGTCCACTTTCACAATAACGTATACTTTTATGATTTCTGACTTTAGAACTAAAGAAGGACTTCAGCAGCACTGGACCAATGAGAAAGGACATGAATGCTGACCTCATGAGAAGCAGCCCTGGTCCATTCAGTGAGAGACACTCTGCTCAGTATAGGGCACACTGCCAAGAGGTACAGTGCAGTCTGAACAAATAAACAAACACACACACACACACACACACACACACACACGCACGTACGCACACACACACGCACACACACACGCACACACGCACGCGCACACATTACATTACATTTACATTATAGGCATTTAGCAGACGCTCTTATCCAGAGCGACTTACATACTTCTTATTACATTTATTCATTTACACAGCTGGATATATACTGAAGCAATGCAGGTTAAGTACCTTGCTCAAGGGTACAACGGCAGTGTCCTACTTGGGAATCGAACCTGCAACCTTTCAGTTACAAGTCCAGTTCCTTAACCATTATACTACACTGCCGCCCACATACTACACTATACTACACATGCACACACACACGCACACACACACGCACACACGCACACACACACGCGCGCGCGCGCACACACACACACACACACACACACACAAGCTCATAAAGATACTAATAATCAGCATTATGACAGTAGCAATAAGAGGAAGCCAAAGGTAATGACCATTAAAGACTGACGCTACTCAGTTGCGTTCTTCTCAACCCAAAGTGATAATGGTAGAAGCAAATGGACGACACAGTGTGCTATATGAAGGCTTATTATAGCTAGAAATCTTTCCAAGAGCTCTGCAGTCCAATGTCATGAGAAATCACTGTCAAAAAGGGGGAACAGACCTAACAGGATTTTATAGTTCCTTTTCACTTTTAATCTATTTCTCCATTATGTAAATTTTAAAATATATATATAAATGTAAGCAATACAAGCAAAATAAAATGTTTGTTTAATAAATGCTTCTTTTTAAAACTGGCTTCATCATGTGGAAGCTGAATTTTTTGTTTCTGACAGATCTTGGATATGAAATGTTCCACACAACTGAAGTTTGCTGCTTTTGAAGAAGGTAAATGTTTTAGGATTCCATCAAAAGTAATTTCACTGAACCTGACTACAAAAATGTGCAGCCAGTAATATACTGCATGTGGGTGTGGTGTAGGTATGAAATGGTGATGATTAAATGATTTTCATACAAAAAAATGTATTATGTTTATGATTCATTTTATATTGTTATATTCAGCAATAAACATTAATTAATGACTAATTATTAATTATACATTTTTGATGTAAAATATATTTTAAGTGATTATTCATGTCATGGATATTCTTATATTGCTGTAGTCAGTGAAGCAGTATGGGGTATTGCTCTAGGTTAGTTTGTGTGAGGTGTTTCCTGTGATCAGTGAATGGCACAATGCAATAGAAAGAGAATATACATTTGCCATAGAAACCCTCATAGGGTAGCATCGCCCCTGTAATCGGCGCAATAAGCATGTCCTATTTGTGTGTTTCAGAATATCAGCCCCTGCCATTTTCTGCATGCTGCACTCTGCAAACAAAACGGTCTCTGTCCCGTTCCAAAGACAGAGCGCGTGTAACCTTCGCTCAGGACTGTCTCGATGGCTACCCCCTGAAAAAAAGCTCCAGTTCCCCAACAGAGGCTCTGCTATCCTCTGCAGCAGAGAGACCTGAGGCGTGGTGCTTCTCCACGCATCCCAGGAGAGGACACCCCCAGTGGGGCTCCTTATCTGGGCCTGAGGTCCTCACTGAGAGTCCTGGGAGAAATGTGAATGTTGGGACCTGTCAGGCGTCCTCTGATCCGTGTCCCTGCCACACTCCCCTCCGGCCTGCACTGATACAGCCCGTGACTGTAGCTCCTGACTCCGACACAGAGCTGGAACACAACTCCAGCAGTCCTTTCAAACACACTCCCCTCCGGCCTGCACTCATCCAGCCCGTGACTGCAGCTCCTGACCCCGACACAGAGCTGGAACGCAACTCCAGCAGTCCTTTCAAACACACGTCAGGTAAAGGAGCTCATGTCTCACATTTAGCCACAGAATGCCATTAAACATACCATATGATGTACAGTGCACTGTACAGTGATCTGGGTAGCACTGCATTTACACACTGCTCTTATAACTCGAATCAAAGCTGGCTACTACTCTTTCACCCTTCAACAAAGTACAAACCCCAATTCCAAAAAAGTTGGGAATTAGCGTATATTTACAAAAATCTGTAAAGTTGATAAGGTAAAACATTAAATATATTTTCTTTGTACTGTTTTCAGTTAAATATATGTAAAAGAGAATTTACAAATCACTGCTTTTATGTGCATTTTACATACTGTCCAAACTTTTTTGGAATTGGAGTTTGTACTTAACCCTCATATTATGCTAAAATTTTATGACACCTTTTATGTTTTGAGTCAAGTTGACCCCAAACATTGAAATTGATCCAGAACTATTGTAATAGAAAAAGTTTCACACCTTCTGTTTCACATTTTGTGTCTCCCTTTGACTCGCTTTTTATCCCTAAATATAAAACATATGTGATGAAACATCTCATTTTAGAGCCTGAGGTAAGAAAAAGTTTGTGACGTTTAAAACCTGTAATGAAAAGTGCCACCAGAATCACCCACAAAATAATCAGAGGTAAAAAAAAAAAGAACGCTGAGGTCAATTAACTTTTCAATTTGTGCTCCTGATGGTTCTGGTTGGAATTTCAATCACTACTGAATAATGGAAATGGCACCATCTTGTGGTCAAAATGTGGTAGTACTATGTGATGTGCAAGGATGTGAGATGGCCAACTTCAAACACTAATTAAACTTCATGGGGGGATTTAACAGTCACCATTTTCTCTGTGCATATGTATGAATATATGAAGAAACAATAATCCAAGCCACAGCTTCTCATGTGTTGTACCACACACAGAACTTGCATTCTATGCTGTCTATAAGGGTGGGATTGTAGTAGGGTTTGGGGGGTGCTTGGGTGTATTTTGACTATATTAAATGACTATATTAAATCAATATTATATGATTCCTATGGCAAGAACATGTTCTATCTGGATGTAATCAATTAGCAACATTTTCCTGAAACCAAATAATTTTTTCAACAAAATAATGCTTCAGGGATGGTAATCTTATCCCTAAAGCACTTTTCAGAACGATATGTGATCATGGTCGAAATCCACCTTTCTGTGTCTGATTCATATGGAATTAATATAGGACTAGTTTGTGAAAGTAGGTTCTCAAATTCTAAATGATGGAAAATGGTTGCTGATTTCAGTTCTTGAGGCAAAGTTATTCATCTCAAGGATCTGGATCTACTCGCATAGATTATATGATTTTCATTAACCATAGCCAAAGATACGCTCTTTGAAAACCTGAATTATAGCTATAGCGCCCTCTAGTGGCCAACTGATCCCAAATTTGACATGGTAGTACAAAGTACATAAGCTGAACATACTCATGATGCTTCATGATGATCGGCCATTGATAAGCCTGTCAAATCGCGACTGAAATCTGATTGGCTGATGGCAGCCATGTTTTTTAAGATATAATTTAGCATTTATATATATTAGCTTAATATAGCGCCACCTATTGCCGAAAAATCGTCAATATTTTGACAATATTTACTTGCTCAGAAGTAAGGCCTGCAAATGCCTACAAAGTTTGGAGCGGATCAGACGCATTCATGAGTTACAGCTGTTTTCGTAAAAATGGCCACGCCCACAACAATTGATTGGCATGTTGCAGCCATAATTTGAAAGTTCAACATTTTTTGATAATATTGAGATCCAGTGTCCATTGATTCTTTCAAGCCTAATTTGGTGGCGATGCGCCAAACGGCCCCAGACTAGTTGGCAAAAGCAGGTTTTGCATAAAATTCAAAATGGCAGAAAATCTAACCTGGTGCAAATAAAATATTTTGTTTGGGATGAGCTAAGGAATCAGGGGGGAAAATAATTTTGACTGTAGACCACACTGTTCAGGAATGATGAGCCAAAATGTAAATGAATGCGTTACAGTGCCACCATCTGGCCGCTAGGTGTCATTGCAATAACATGAGTAGTGGGGGAGCATAGGAACATACCTGCCAAGTTTCGTCGCTCTACGGATTTGGCTGCCGATTCAGTTTTAGGGAAGAAAAATAATAATAATAGTAAAAAACAGAACAAAAACAACAGGGTTCCAGACTTCCAGCTGCTTTGCTCCCTAATAACAATAATTAGGAGACAGGAGTTAAAATCTTTATCTAACTTTTTGCAGTTAAAATATAACAACATAAATATAAATTTGTAAAATGTAATGGAATATTTTTTTAAAACCTATCATTCAAAATAAATTTGTGTTACATTCGTCCACTAGATGGTAGACTAACCCAGTGGTTCTCAAACTCGGTTCTGGGGCCCCCCTGTGTATGCTGGTTTTTGTTCCAACTACAATTGCAATCCAATAATTATAACAAGCTGTAAATTATTCTTAATTGCACTTCTCATGTTTTGATGGATTATTTACCCTTGCACGCCAAATTGTCATAAAATAGCTACGCATGCCATGTAGAATAAATGTCCCATGTTCACATTTTGCTTATTGTGCTATATTGCAAACAATTTCATTAAAAGAAGTAAAAAAAACTGATCAAATGAAAGGCCGAGGTGAATCAATAGACTCCTAACTGGTGAAAGTGTGGACACATCGCCATGAAAACGAACCATTTGGTTGATAATGAACAATTCAAAGACAACACAAATTGATTATGAGCCAACCCTGCATGGTGTTAATAAATTTAAGGAAACAAAATTATGAAAGAACTTAAACACACATGTTCAAGGACCCAATTAGGAGCATATTGATTCACCTCAGTCTTTAATTTGATCAGTTATTACATTTTGTTAAGTCTTTTTATGTATTTGTTTGCAATATAGCACAATAAGCAAAATGTCAACATGGGACATTTATTCTACATGGCATGCATAGCTATTTTCTGACATAATTTGGTTTAAGAGGGTAAATAATCTATCAAAACATGAAATGTGCAATTGAGAAAAATGGAAAAATGAACAGCTTGTTAAAATTCTCGGATTGCAGTTGTGGTTGGAATGAAAACCAACGTACACAGGGGGGGCCCAGGACCTAGTTTGAGAACCACTGGACTAACCCAACTTTCTTTTGTTAGATTTGAAACTGGTGAAATGTAATCTCATTAGGATTTATCAAAGAGGACAGAGACGTGTAGACAGATGGATTCACAAACTATGCCTGCATGTTATTCGTACTTTGACATTCTGAATCTAAGCATGAGACATGTGTTTATTACCCCTTTAGATCTCTATGTTGGCACTCACCTGCCCGGAGAAGCGCCACCTTTCCGGAATTTTCTGGAGGTGACGCACAGCCGCGGTTCTTCCCATCGCAGTCTCTCACTCGACAGATTACTGGACAGCCAGTCGCCTGCCACTCGACGCTCATCTCGGAGTGATGCCTCACATCACAGTCCTCCTGCATCTCCCTCTGGACTGGAGAGAAAAGATCTCCAATCACTCTCCTCGTCACTCTGCCCCACAGTTTCTGCGTACCATCCTCTGACTGCCATCAAAAATAACCCGGCCAAGAACCGAGAGGTCAATACCTGCTTGCTCTTGTCCTGACATTGTATTTTAAACCTGTTCCCAAATGTAACTTTTTACTTTACTTTTACAAGTGAGAGACATTGCATGGCTGCACAGTTTATATTGCTGACTGCTGAACGATTGGGCAGCATATATGTACCTAAAGTGATGTGAGCGATCAGCATGCGCATGAATACCGTTTATCTTTTATCTACCATTAGATAATCTGTTTGCACCAAAAGAGATATTTTGACATTGATATTGGGTTAACCTTAGTGACGGGAGAGTGAGGCCTATAAATCCCATAATTGATGGAGCTACAATGTGCTGTCAATTTCTGAACTCAGCAAAAATTTAACAATCAGTTGTATACAATTGGTTAAAATCAGTAACTCATATAATAGAGTAATACTTTTTAGGGTTCGTAAAGTCCCCGTGAAGTCTCATGAAGTCTCCGTGTAATGATGTTGTTTTCTGCGCAGTTATTGGTTAACCACAGTTATAATTAGATTAGTGAGTGGTCGATAGTCTTTGTTTAGCACTGTGTTTGTTGGAGTCTTGAAGGCCTTCCTCTTTATTGTTGTCAGGATTTGGGACTGAAAGAAGGCGTCTGCCTGGCCAGGATGCCCCCACCCTCGATCTCAGAGCTGTCCTCTGTGCTCCGTCAGCTGCTGGACCTGGTGGAGCAGCACTGGAGAGGCCCTCGCTCCCTGCAGCTCAACCCACGGTTCCTTAGTACGAACGGCCCTGGACACCGTTTCCCAGAAGCATCTTAGAGTTAAGATCATCTTGGAGTGTTTTGTGTTTGTGCTTTATTAATTTTATGATTAAAATTATTAGAATTTATTGACATTACATAAAACAAATGATAAAAATAGAGGAAGACAGAGAAAAAACAAATGATAAAAAACAAACAAACAATGAAAGTAATATAAAAACAAAATGGCTTAAGATGATCTTTATCTAAGATCCTTTTGGGGAACGGGGCCCTGATTGGGATTGGGAGGGGGAGGGTGGTGTGTATTGAAGCAGGGAAGGAATGGTGGTGCAGTGCTAGCAGAATCTTCATGCTTTCTGTCTAACAAAGCAGACGCCTGTGTTGTAACTATAATATAAAGTAAGTAAAAGTAACAGCCGCTCACAATATGATTTAATACTGAGTGTACTCACAATCCCATTTTATTCACATTTATTTAGTCTTCATCACCATAAAAATAGAGTGGGTAGGACATAACAGCAATGACACCATCATTCAGACTGTAGGCAATTAACCACAATTGGCTAAATTGGCAGTATGCAATGGCTGTTACGCATTTCTTCTTTACAACTCTGCTGATAAAGACTCAGTTTGGCTGTTAGCAGCTGAATACGTTTCTGTGAGCAGAGCACATAATCTTTCTGTTAATGCTAAAATATATTTTTAAAATAGTGTCCAGGTATTGAGCATGTGCCTGGTGTTTCCTGCAGCACCTGCATACGATCTACTGGCTTCTCTGCTGTCACCCCCTCCTGCACAATGTGAGAGGGGCAGGAGCCCATGGAGGAGAGGTGTGGATAAGAATGGGGATAAGACAGAGAGAATGAAAGATAGCGTGACCCTGGGCCTGGACAGCCCTCATCTGAAACACCAGAAAGCCCAGCCAACCCAAACACATCAGCAAATGGTCAGTCACTCCCAGTCTACTCCAGGCACACATCTTTATATCTTTAGCAGGAACCACAATATACTATTTTCACCCTTGTTTCAGGCATAATTTCTTTTTAAATGAATTATCAAGTAATTTAAGTTTTTTGACTAAATACAATGTCAGTGTGTTCGTATGCATATACTAATGCAGTGTTTCATATGAAATGCAACTGATGCAATAATGCCGTATTGAAAGAAAAGAAACTGCTGCTCTCTCAAGCTTTGATGCACAAAAATATCTTTATTGTTAAAATAGAACCAACGTTTCAGCAACAAGTGCCTTTGTCATGGTGTCCACCTGCATGATGAGTTCAAAGACGCTTTATGCTGTTGAACAGGTGCATGTAATTATGTGGTGTGGGAAGGTCCCATTACTGGATAGGTGAACGGTCACATTGTTAGAATATTGGGGTGGTCGTTGGACATCGTCATGACACATGGTAAGCTAGAAAAATAAAGACAAATATACAATATAAAGACAATTTAGAAAACAATGGAATAAAGTTCTGAAATAGATAGGAAGCACAAGGAACATACAGTGAGCACCATAATTCATTGGACAGTGACACATTTTTTGTTATTTTGGTTCTGTACTCTAGCACTTTGAGTTTGAAGGGTTTCTTCTCCTGACTTATTTTTCCATAGAGTTCAATAGGAAAATTTGTCAGGAGAAACAACTCTTAAAGTGATCTATCCATATCTACTGCATACTATCTGGCAGCAGAGTGATGGTTTGAGGCTCGTTTGATACCTCAGACCCATTTCACCAATCATGTATTCCATACTGTTCCAACATAATTTACAGCTAAATCTAGTCCCACCCCCCAATCCCCATAGAGATCCATTCATATGCAGAGAAGTTATAGTATCGCTTGTAAGAGTACCATAAAATAAGATATCAAGAGTCTTTTGATGTTGTTGGGTCACAGACATCAGGAAGTCATAGCATGCAAAGGATATGCGACCAAATATTAAAAATGATTACTTTATTCTACATTATGTTAAACTGTTCAATATTTTTTGATGGCAGAAAATGGGGGGGGGGGGGGGGACTAGGTACAAAATGTTCTATAATTTCTAAACGGTTCATCCGATATGGATGAAAATAACATCACATTTAAAGCTGACAGTCTGCACTTCAACCCCGTTGTCATTGTATCCTTTCAAACTCAAAGTGCTAGAGTACAGAACCAAAATGACAACAAATGTGTCACTGTCCAATGAATTATGGCGCTCACTGTACCTCCTTGGTTAACATATATTTAAATGAAAGATCTCGAGTCAAAATCTACATCATGGGGATGTATAAGCCTGTGGATCCACGCAGCTTCACATCTAAGGAGAAGGGCATCCCCTTGTCTCGGAATATAGATTTTTTTTCTAGATACGAGACAAGAGAATGACTTGCGTAGATACCTAAATGCAACTTCTCTCCACAACGTTTTGAACTTGTTCCGTTTTTATATGTCCTGATATGAGAGAATTACCAAATGATGACCCATGTGGAAACTCAGTCCCAGAGAGCTGTAGAACCCAGTGACACGTCATATATTTTTCATATATCGTCAACCCATAGAGGGAAAGATGAATGTGATTTGCGCTGAGAACTGAGAGACCTGCGCCTTTGTATTGAACAATCGAGATTGGGACGAGAGTCATCGCTAGCATTTTGGTGTAGCCCAATGCATACTTATCAACTAAAATAAGTTGTTTCAGTGCTGGATTTCTCTTTAACAATAAAGATATTTTTGCACATAAACACTGGAGTGTGGCTGTGTGGCAGCTCCTTTTCTTCCAGTTTATGCCCCACCAGCCAGCACCTCTGCAGTCCAGGTGAGCTTTACTCTTGCTAAACAACAATAACAGCAGTGTGTCGTGTTTCAGGAGTCACTGAAGAACAGAGTTGCAACTGCAATGGAGGAGAGAAACAGTTTACACTGTCAAATAGTCACCTCAAAACCAGAGTCCGTCTTGAACATTTTTGAAAGTGGGTTTGATATTACTGGCTCTGTTCCGTTTCACTAACTCCATATGCATTCAGTAAAGTTGACTCTCGCCAATGACTGAAAGCTGTGTGTGTGTGTTATTTAGGTGGCAGGCAATGGGACCAATGTCTGGAGAGGCAGGTGAAAGCTCTAAGGGAGCAGGAGAGACACTTTAAACAACTGGAGGAGACGATGGGTTTAATGCAGGACAGCCATAGGTACGTACATTATCACGATGCAGAGACACTAAGCCAGTATGCATTCATGGGAAAAAATGATACAGTATATACAATGTCTGTTTCCTTTAAGAAATTATGAATATACTGTATATACATTACATTACAATCATTTAGCAGATGCTTATATCCAAAGCGACATACAATAAGTACATAGAGGTCATCGAAGCAACTACAGAACAGATTAGACAAAGCACATCCTTCCCATAATGGAGCAGCTATCCCAAGTAATGAACACTGAATGTAGGTCACACAGTAAGCTGTGGGTAAATCAGCTATACCTTCTAAACTATAACATCAAACAGTTACAGACAAAAAAACACGGAACAAGTACTATGAAAAAAGTCCTAGATTGGTATATGCCCGAAAATGACTACTTGATAGTTCAATTAACATTCTTACTAGTAGCAATAAACACAAAGCTACGTAGCCACGGCATTTTCCAAGGGGGCAAACTACCTCCAAGCGCACTAGCGAATGTCTCCAACAGACGGGACCCGACAGAGCGCTGTCTGGGGTTACGTTACAAATTCAGTCCAAGGCTTTATGGCCTACCTTGTATTAATCCTATTATATCCTAAATTAAGCTATCTGAGTCATGAGATATTATGTGGAATTTTTATGTTAAATGATAGAGAACGCATCTCAGAAATATTAAAAAATTGCTTCCCACAAAGCTTATTCAGGTGTAAAAGCAATAGTTTACATTTTTTTATGAAAACAAGCTATCTGCTGCAGGAAACGAAGATGGCAACGACAACAGTTTTTGAAAAATATTATGTGGCATCAGAGATGGCATGTTCTATTGGCTGATGTAGCATCACATGTGCACTTCCTTATGAATCCAAAACCATGACATTCACATCCTTATGCAGATATAAAAAAGCGTTACGTAATGCACATCATTCATCTTGGCTGTGTATCATGCAGTTGTCTATCTAAGACTAATTTGATAACACCTTGTTATTGGTTGATGAGATGGCGTTATTGGGTGATCAGATGTTGTTATCCAATGGGGATAATTATTATTTGTGGGCCAGCCGCATATGTAATGACGAATTCTGCAGAAAAAATTTAAACAATTGTAATAATAACAAGAAGCAGCAGCAGAAAAACAGCAAAAATAACCCAAGTTTGGGGCTTTATTGTGTGGATGTGTGAAGTTGTATCGGAATTAAGTGCAGTTACATGAGGTCAGAACGTGAAGAAGTTCATGTTTTTAAGGGTTGAGAGTCTGTGGTCACTGTAGTAATTTCTGTAGGAAACCCTGAAAAGTGCCAAACTCTCGGTGCTGTATAGGTATGAGGCATGCCCCACCAAGCCCTAACTTAATAAATATAAATCTGGTGACTGCGAAAGCCATAGCATATTATTCACATCATTTTCATACTCCTCAAACCATTCAGTGACCCGTCGTGTCACCCGTCTGTATATGTATATGTGTGTGTGTGTGTGTGTCTATAATGAGTATTGCACAGCTGTTTATTATATTTTCAATATTTGTGTAATTTCTTTTGTAGATATAATAAGTTTGAAATTTTATGTTTTGTTGCAGATCTCTGCTCTCCAGCAATAACTCCCTCATGGAACAGCTAAACAGTCAAACCAGCGCCCAACACACAGACGCATGGAAGTGTGTGTCACATCATGACTTCAGAATGGCAGCTCCTTCCTCAATGGACCTCACATAA
This sequence comes from Ilyophis sp. 1 JC-2022, assembly GCA_022702515.1. Lineage (NCBI taxonomy): Eukaryota > Metazoa > Chordata > Actinopteri > Anguilliformes > Synaphobranchidae > Ilyophis > Ilyophis sp. 1 JC-2022. The sequence goes on along the minus strand of CM040400.1, from coordinate 80,249,879 downwards.
GAGGACAACAGCTCCTTGACAGTTCTCTGAAAAAAAGTGTAGTCATAAAGTCATTGATGGCATCCTTGGAGTAATTATAAATATAAACATAATTTTCTATTCAAAAATGTAATGATGTAGCCTACCTGACATGAATCAACTGCTGATTAAAACATTTCCCATATTTTATTAATTCATATCTTCAGTATGACAGCATAGGCCTCAAATTCCCAAGCTATTTTGGGAGAAACTTGCTAAATCTCCCTAGCCTGTTTGTTTGAATATTTGAACCCCATCTTTATGTAGCTACATGTTTTTGTACTTACTGTAGTAGCCCAATAGTTTTTGTAGTTACTGCATAATACATTATTGATTGTGTGAACTATTCAATGTTTTTCTTTTAAAATGTGCTAATGTAAGCAATTTCAACTAAACAAAAATCATTATTAGCCTACACAGATGTCTCATAATGTTCATAAACATCGCTAGGCCTACTTGTTTTCCCCGGCCTCTTGCAAGAACATTCTCTTATTTTTATCTTGCTTTCTGTTATATTCGTTCTTGAGATGTTCATAGGTTATGCTGACTTAATGTCGGATTCACACAGCAATTTTAACAAGCAGAAGTCTTACAGGCGAGTGTAAATTCACCATGTTATTAAATGAACGTGCGTTCATGTGAAATCGCTATTAGCATAATTAACGTCCCCAAAATACCATAACATTATAGCCTATGGTCAGCTGTCCTACACCCTGGCCTGTACCCGGAAGATGAAAACTGGCATCTTGCCTAAAAAGGGTACAGACATACGTTCAAGATATATTCCACATGTAGGCTACTGCTTTACTTACGTGGGCGGAGTCTGGTTTCGGAAGTAAATTCCCGATGGAAGATAGAATGGGCTTTGGAGACTATCGACCATTTCTTGAAATCTGATTTATAGAATGAGCCGAAACGTTCCTGGATTAGCCTGTGTGGTACAAGGATATAGACCATATATAGCATGTTCCAATTTTTATTTTTAAAAGTAATGCATCAATGATTGTAGTTCGACTATGTTAAGCTTCCTTCGTAGTATACCCCCCAGGTGTTAACGTTAGCTAACTAACTAGCGAACTTGCTAAATTACTACTCACTGTAGTCACCCTTTATGATAAGACTGAATGGCTCTGTTGGTAGCATTAATCAATAATAAATTGTAATACATATTACAATTTAGGCATTTTATAGTTTTAGAAACATTTACTAGCTTGCTATATTACAACACTACACTCCATAATAATGATGTTCATAATTGCTGTAACGTTACTACATAATTTACAGGCTCCCGTGCTCCGCACTACTTCGAAAATTACAATGTCTCATTTTACATTGTTATTTCTACACGTGGTAAATACACAAATCACAACAGGTAAATAAGAACGTTTTGGAGTTGTTGGAAAGTGTATTTTGAGGGAGCTAGGCTAACTGGTCTAACCCACTTCCAGTGATTGCGGCTAAGCTAGGCTAACGGTGCGGGTCTCTGCTTCTTACTGCACGCATACAGAAAAAAGGGTATTCCTGTTGTTGTCCGATTCTGGGGAAGATGGCAAATAAGCCAATTTCCCAAAATGTTGGCGTGTTCCTTTAATATAGGCTAATTTAGGCCTAGGCTATTTGCTTCGTAGCATTACGGAATGTGGCGACGTTCTTACCTATGAATGGGCTAAATCCAGAATATGAGGAACATTGTGAATACCATGCAATTGCGTAAACCGCTCTTACCTGCCGCATAAGAGCGCATTTGTGCGCGCCAGCGTTAACTTTCCCGCACGAGACCCGGTGATTTATAAGGCGTCTCGCGGCTTTATATTGATAAGACTGACTGGTGGCGCGTGGGGTTGTTATTTTGGTTAATAGAACGTTCCACAGAAAACGGCCGAATATGATTATGATTAAGCTAACGTTACTTTTGAATGCAAAACTTCAATTCAAAACTAAACCTAAAACTAGCGTGTTTGATATTGGGATCAGAAAATTGCATATCTAAAAACCAATGATCTTAGTTCATAAGACATGTATATTTTCCGCTAAGTTGAACTTACTTTTGATTAGGTTGATTTTACTGGCATAGCCTATAGCGTTAACAATCTTGGCTGCATAAATAACGTGAATTAATTGCGACGTTGCTAGCGAGCTAACATCCATTTCATTTTTAATGTAGGCTATTATTTTCATGTAGCTAGGCTGCTTTAATTGTGTCACATGGTAGTGGATCCCGATGGCATCAAGGGAGAATACTCAGATATCTAATTTCTTCAACGTTGGAGGATCCTTATTCTCGATTCCTTTGAGCAGACTGTCTCTCTTTCAGGATTCGCTGCTATTCAGAGAAGCCCTCACCGTTGGCCAGGGTTCAAGATTATTTATTGACAGAGATGGTTGTACCTTCAGACATGTACACTATTATATGCATACAGGGAAATTGGCATCGTCTTGCACCACCGAGGTAAATATTCTCTATGAGCAAGCAGCAGGTCTACACCTAACGTCGCTGCAACAGGTAACGTTCATTTAATTGGCTTGCCAAACCAATTGGCTTGTTTTGTTAATTGCTGTCAGAAATTGAATAACGTTGCAAGCTAAAGCTATTTATCAATACCAACAACTTCATTTAATGCCCATAGGGAACAATAATAGATTTAGGAATGGTTTGAACAGATTGTCTCTATGTTATTATCACACTGTGATCATACAATTATAGGCTACCACAAAAATGTATATTTATTGTTTTCACCTATTTTAGTTTTACGATCCTCAATGTTTTAAAGGCTTTAGAAAATCTTCAATCTGGCAAGCACTTCTTGCGAGCTCGTCCCGAGGACCTTCAGGTCACAGAGAGAGCGACTCTGAATTACTGGAAGACACGCATCTGTAACCCCAGGCTACCAGACCCCATGACTAGTCCTGTATCCACCGGTGAGTCCTGGATGGGACAGTGTTATCATAATGTTTGGTTAAAAAAAAAGAGGGAAGTTGGATTCTACTTTTTCAGGCTGTCGGTGCAAACAAGTTATTATTGCGAAGATATACAGTGAGCACCATAATTCATTGGACAGCGACACATTTTTTGTTATTTTGGTTCTGTACTCTACAGGGGCGTTTCTAGATTGCTTTGATTGGGGGGGGGGCATGAAGAGATGTTGGTGGGGCACAAGGGGGGGACGAAGTAGCGGGGGGTCAGGGGGTCCTCTCCCAGAAAAATTTGAGTCTTTTAAAACTCATTTCCTGCATTTCTACACAACCTCACACAGGGCATTTTCAAAAATAAAATGTTTAATTTATTAACATTTTGAAGATTTTTTTTTCAAAGCCCTAGATGAAATTTGAGATGCTTTCATATAAAGCTAAAGCATAGGCTAATCAGTATATTAGTGGATACGATAATTTTATTACATTTTAAACCGATCTCCCCCCCCCCCCCCCCATCTTATAGGAGGACAACTTTATTTATGCCCAATAATACCAAATCATTATCTAATCTTGGAAACAAGTATATTAAAGATGAGCTATATTCCTTCATCATTTCAGTCTCTTTGTGCTATTTTCTATTTACATGTGAAACTACGTTACTGTAACTGGCTCATCATTTTTATTTATATTTTAGCCACTTCACTGACTAGCCAACACGCAGCAGTAGGCTAGCTAACACACACACACACACACGGGCGCCGCACACCAGTGCAGCCAGCTAGTGCAATGCTGCAGATGTTTCACAGAATCGCAGCTATAACAACTAGGCTAGATGCAACATGTAATCAATCTATTTAAAATCAAATCTCCCAGATGGAGATTATCGCCACTATCCTCAACTCACTGAGTAAGCTAGGCTAGCGAATATTATATCCTAAGCAACGCGTAACAGTTACAGTTATCAAGAAGAGACTGCATAGATTGATCAAAGAAACGGACCTCTTTCTCTCTCGTTGCGTATCCATGTTTTATATGGCCAAACCAACCAATCAGATATTAGAGAAATATAGATATTAGATGGAATACATGGTTGGCGAAATGGCTGTAAGTCATCAAGGGTCTGAGGTATCAAACGAGCCTCAAACCATCACTCTGCTGCCAGATATGCAGTAGATATGGATGGATCACTTTAAGGATTGTTTCTCCTGACACATTTTCTTATTGAACTCTATGGAAAAATAAGAAGAACCCCTTCAAGTTATCCATCCATATCTACTGCGTATCTGGCAGCAGAGTGATGGTTAAAGGCTTGTTTAATACATCAGACCCTTAATGACTTAGAGCCATTTAGCCAACCATGTGTTCCATACTGGTCCAGTGTAATTTACAGCTAAATCTAGTCCCACCCCCCAATTCCCATAGAGATCCATTCAAATGCAGAGAGGTTAGAGTATTGCTTGTAGGAGTACCAGAAAATAAGATATCAAGAGTCTTTTGATATTGTTGGGTCACAGACATCAGGAAGTCATGGCATGCAAAGGACATGCGACCAAATATTAAAACTTTATTCTACATTATGTTAAACTGTCCAATATCTTTTCATGCCCGAAAATGGGGCGGGGACTACATAAAACAGGTTCTATAATTTCTAAACGGTTCATCTGATATGGATGAAAATACCCTCAAATTAAAGCTGACAGTCTGCACTTCAACCTCATTGTCATTGTATCCTTACAAACTCAAAGTGCTAGAGTACAGAACCAAAATAACAAAAAAAAGTGTCACTGTCCAATGAATTATGGTGCTCACTGTATCACATTAAAACTTGACAATTATTAAGAAACATGTTAACTAGGAAAAATGCTTTAGTGTGAGAGAAGAACAGACTTAGCTTTCAGTTAGTACCCATCAGCTTTTTCTTTCTTTTTGAGTGCAGTGCACGATGCCGTTCCCCCGGGATTGGTCGGGACTCCCCTGGTAGACAGTGATGAGGAGGTCCACTACTGCTTCCTACCTCTGGAGCAGGTCAGACTGCATCCCGGGTTGGTGACACAGGACAACCTGCTGTGGCTTTGTGAAGATGTAGCCGTCATCGAGTGCGGCAGCCGTCTCTTCAGGTTCTTAGGCAAGCCGCTCTGCTCCTTGCCGTTTAAATCTGCAGTGCTTTCACTCATTTAATCGATTGCTGACATCTGTGGCCACACAGCCTAATCTTGATCCTGCTTGCAGCAGAACATAGAGCAGAATGTGGAATATTTGGATAGACAAATCCCTAAAAGCCAAATATTCAATTTTAATACACTTAAATTACAACAATTTTTTATGTGTCAGCTTTTTCCACTCAAACAGAGCAAAGAAAATGTGATGACACACACTTAGGTTCCCAAGGTTGTTTCACAACATTGATATTTGTATATGAACTGTTTGTCATCAAAATCCCCGGCACATAGCCTGCACAAAGACCCCTGAATACTTGACATCTGCTTGTATTTCGATATAATGCCTTGACTTGTCATTTACTCACAAGGTATTTGCGTATTGTATCAATTATTACTCTCTGTGGAATTAGTCTTATATCAAACTTATCTTTTTAAGCCAACTTTCTTCATACTGGAAAGATCCTACTGCCAGAACAATTTTATGACTACGAAACGTTAAACTGCGAGGCAGAAATTGCTGGGATTGCAGAATTCACAAAGGCTCTGCAAGACCTCCAAGGTATGGAAGAGCTCATTAATTACACTCAGCTACCATGCAGATGATATGCAGCTGGAGGGCAAAATATTATTTTATAAATGTTTTCTTGTTTTTGTACTAGAACTGCAAATGGAATATGCTGTGAAAGACATTTCAGGCTAATGTAGATTTATTTATTCTAAAAATTGTCGTGAATCATGCATTTGACAGCCAGGAATAAAACACTCCAGTCATCTCTAAATATAACATGCCATCAAACACAGGGTCCAATGATAAGGACGACTCATCGATCGAAGACTGGCACTCTGGATCAAAGAAGCAGTCAAGTTCACTGCCTTTATACGTCATGACCTTTAACCTTCTGGTTAAGTATCCAGACTCTTCACTGGGGCAGCTCTATGTAGACAGCAACATGGAAGGGAGTAAAGTGTTCATCACTGGAAATGGGGTCATTTTCCAACATGTGGAGTAAGTCTGATATTGATGGTCATAATGCGTGTATGTGAAGTGTGACATCACAGAAAAGTATGGTGTAAGATTACTGTGAAAGCGTTTTAAATAAATTGATAAAAATAACAATAAATTAAGTCTAAATAGGGGGCTGCTGGGTGGCTTATTCGGTTAAGGACATTGTGTTGTGGTCAAACGAGCAGTTGGAAGGAAACTAACGTTATATAGTGTCCTGCATCATATGTCTGTGGAAAGTACTTTTGACAGGTAAATAAACGTCACATAATATGGATAGTTATAACTACAGGCTTTCTGTCACCCGAAACCTGAGCTCAATATTTCCGATCAGGTCAGTGCGAATATGCCCTCATGCTACGCTGTACCGTTAAAGTTACTATTTGAAAGACGTCGGTCTCTGAGATTAACGTTAGGGCCGAAACATACCTCACGCAAATACGTGAACGTGGACGCTTCGAGCTACGTGAACAGTTTTTTTTTTGCCATGACATTGTGAAAGACAAGCCAGAGCGTTGCAGCAACGGACGCTATAGCAGGCAACAACAGTAAACAACTTTCTTGTTCGATCTGTGCTTTCCTCTGGTTTGTCTTTAGGACGGAACTTTATAAATCAGTTTGTAAAAATCCCCAGCTGGTTTTACAGACATACTTCATGATCCGAAAATAAATCAGTCATAAGTAACAAATAAAACATTTACAGTAAGACATTTGTTTTGCATATTTCTCACTTGTGAACACAACAGCGGTTGGATCTACTTTGCAAGCGCAGTTACATTCATGAGTCACATTTAGTGGATCCATTTATGGCCATCGGACTTTTGATGTCCCATGTCCTTGCTGCCAAAACAACTCGCAAACTTCTTTCTATGGCAGGGGTAGTCAACCCTGGTCCGGGAGAGCCGCAGGGTCTGCTGGCTTTTGTTGTTACACTTAATTGATCAATTAAAGCAGTCAGTCACACAGTTGACTCACCTCACCTGGTTTTTTTGGTCTAAGTAGTTGTCATATTTAAGGACAGCAGCAGCCCCTGAGGCTCTCCAGGGCCAGGGTTGGCCACCCCCGCTCTATGGTAACTCCATATATAACGGCTTTGCATGACCAAAAGAATATTCTTTTCTGGTCTGTTACAGAAACATCATCCCATTTCAGTCTTTACTTGGCATGTCAGATTTGCCACTCCCAGTAATGCTAGGTCAAATATGTATTTTAAATACTTTTCATAAAATAACTCTTGAATGCACATTAAACGCTGGCCAAATTGTAAAACACTCACATGGACCCCTGAGAATTTTCAATGAAATGTTACTAACAGTAATCTGCAGGAATTTACTGGTGGCTAAAGGGTTCAAGTATTTCAGATGAAGCATTTGTCCCAGTTCTGGACTCTGTCCTTTTCTTAAGGTAGCTCATGGACAATTGTATGAGAAGGACTGGGTAGCTGTGTTACCTGTGTGCTGTGTGAGTGCCTGGAAGGAAGCAGAGGTTTGTGAGTGCTATTTGGGAATGTTTCAGGAACTGGTTAGGAATGTGCCATCTCCCGTTGACTGAGACTGCGTCCCAGCAGTGCAGACTGCGTGAATACCTGGACGGACAGGATGAGCTTTACCTGGCCATTAAGGAAGCTGTGTGGGAGTTCTTCAACAGGAAGGCCTCAGGCAGTAAGTCCTTCTTTATGCTCATTTTCTTTTTGAATATAGTCATATATACAGTATCGTTTTGACCTTTCTGTGACTGTGGACTGGTGTTTTCCCCCCTTTCTCATAGGCTCTGTTACAACAGGACACATCTCTGCTTCTATTGCAAAGTTCACCATTTATAAAGTCATTAAAGTTTATGCTGGAACACACTGGTATGCCACTTATTTAAGAACCCTTTTAAAGGTATGTGAACTGGAATAATGTCTTTCTTGGGAGATGATCTCTGTTATGCTAGGGGATTATGTTTATAACAATGCTACAATAGATATTATTGAAGTCTAGTTTCCAAAAATCCTTTATGTTGTTGGTACACAGTAAAGTAAGGCTTGTTGTCCCATTCAGTACCCCGAGCTGCTCTCCAACTCCAACAAGGTCAGCTGGATAGCGTATGGTCAGAGCCTCTACGTGAAGGGTGATGGACTGATGTTCCGACACGTCCTCAACTTTCTCAGATGTGGTCGGCTAATGCTGCCAGTTGAGTTCAGGTTAATATGTGAATTAAATCATTTTTATATTCATAACACATAATATATACGCATAATAATTTTGCAATGACAAAATGTTCTTCTGATAACTTGAGTAATGTGGTATTGTCTCACTTTCTATTAATGCATCCCCCCCGAGACCAGGTACAAAAAAAGTTGTATTTTTATTCAATTTATTTTCTTTACAAAATACAAGTGTCTTGGATGACGCTTTCAATGAAAATATTTTAAAAGGTAATATGTATTTTATTTTTCTTGAATGTCCTTGTTGTGTAGGTTTCAGCGTAATAGAATATATGGTTCTTGAGATTAGGACCAGAGACTAGGGGACAGAAATGAATTGTGGAATTTTATGAGGTTAAAGCAAGGATTGAATATTTAGCTGTTTGTATCTGTGTGAATGCTGTAGTGAGTGGCCTTTGCTTCGCAATGAAATTGAAGAGTTTCAGATCCCGGCTCTCTCTGATGCCTTGAAGGACTGCTTAGACTATAGGTGAGAAAACCATTGTTTTGTTTCCTGGACTGTACCCGCAGGTGTTTTTTGATTGCGTTTTTCTTTCTGGTTGATTTGATCATGTTTTTGAGTCAGTGGGAGCGTTTCGATTGGTTTCTCAATTTAACAAATGAGGGAGGGTCTGAGGTGCAGTGGTTCACTCTGAGCCCTCGCCCACATGGTCACAGTGCACTGCTGTTTCCGTGCAGAGACTGGCAAAAGAGCCGGGGGTCGCCCAGACACACATCTACTGTTTCCGAAGAATCCCTGCTCATTTACAAAGAGGACGAGGATCAGTTTGTGCGGGTAGCATACGAAGAAGTACGTTCTCTTTTTACGTTATTTTACTTTTATCTTTGCTCAGAATACCTCTGCTAATAGGCTTTAAACTTTAAAGAGTTAGTTAGAAATTTTGGACGTAATATCTAATTTACGACTTACCCGTGATCTTGTCAATCGATGGAGACCATTTTCAGCTGATTCCATGCTGTCCTTCGTACGGATGTCTCGCTGTTGCTAATGCTAGCGCAACCTAATGGTAAAAGCTTTAGTTTTGTAACGCAGTGTTGCGTGAAGTTCTTTTTATTCTATATTCAACAAATATAGCACATTTAAAATGATAGACATTTACAATTTACATTTACAGACTAATATTGTACACAGTACAGTAAATACAATAGGCAAATATGTACAATTCCTCCACGTGACATCATACATCTATGATTCTATTGTCAGTGTTTTTTTCAATGGTTATGGCGAACTTTGCAAATTTTATATAATTTCCATATAGTTATATAAAAAAAGAAATTGATATTGTTGTCTAGATAATGGTCTAGCTAAGCTTGTAAATATAAAAGTTGTCCATTATCTGGTGCTTACTCTTTAAGGTAGTGGGTCTGAGCTGTGCCTGTGCACCTGTGGGTGTCTCTCTACAGGGCCTGCAGTTCTGCACCGGGCAACTACAGCGGGACAGTCTGGATGACTCAACAACCTCAGACATGGAATATCAATCATCCTTTTGCTGCTGTACAGATATCTGCAAGCCTCAGATTTCTGCGACGTCCAGTCCACCCAGCGATACTGCTGAGAGGAGAGGGGAGGTCCCGTTTGTTCATGAGATCAACACAGAGGGTGCCAGCAAGCCATTAGCCTCACCTGAGAAGCTAGAGCAGCTGGTGCAAGACGTTGCCTGGACCAGGCAATGTGCAGGTATGAGCAGGGACCCAAAGGGGACGCCAGACAGTGGGCCTACAGTGGACCAGCCAAACCGGTGGATGGAAGACCCAGATCAGCAGCCTAACATCCCAAACCTGCCATCGGAGCCCAATGTGAGTGGGGGGGCCAATGCTTTACTCAGCGCACAGGAGAAAGACATCTCCAGAGAACCCCGGCAGAGCCAATGGGACGGCGAGCTTTACACCTCTAACATGACAGGCAAGGAGACAACTCATCCCTTCATCACGAGTGTTCGCTCAGCTCACTTAGAGAGCGTCTTACCGACTCACAGCGCAAATGGCTGACTTCCTGTACTGCCTGCTCACAGAAAGAGGCGAGAGGAGTGGAAGGAGGCCGTCGTCAGGGGGCTGCGTGCTCAGGGTGCTCCATCCTCCTGTTGTTGGGAAGGGTGGCGCCAGCAGCTACTTCATCGAGAGCATCATTTACAAGGCCACGCCTCCACACACAGGTGAGAACCCCTACCTCAGTAGGATGATTGGGAACATGAATCATGATTACAGAAAACATCCTTAAAGGGATTTCCAAAAATGTGGTATTGTTTTACCCCAAAATAGTATGTAAGGCTGTAGCGATGCTGTCCTGGTCTCACCGTTGTAGCTAAAATGGGCTAATGGCTGTGATGTGCCATTTTATTTATCGCAAACGCCGGAGTCAGACCCGCTAGCATTATGTCCATTATAAACCCGCCCTCCTTCAGCCTCCAAAGAACAGGGTAGGTAGCTATACAGTTATGTGGTAATGCTAGCCTTTCCGTTCTTTACTTAGCCTCTCTCACCACAGAGTATAATTACAATAGCAAGTGGAGAGTTGATGACTAGCTAAACTGGCGATGTTAAATGTGCTGTGTCTGGGCATTTTTAATCTTTCCAGCTACAATAGTAAGCGCTTCGACGTTTACAGCTCTCCAGCTAAGCTGCCTGGTTGGGTTCGGAATCCTGTAATATTAACCCATACGACCGATACCATTCATTACCTACCGAACAGAATCCAACGCAGATTTCGGTGCCACTGTAAAATACAATGCACAAGCTTCCGATTGCTAACATTATTTAACGACGGCTCAGTCAGTGACCGCAGGTAGCCTACTGTTAGCAAGCCAGCTAACGTTAAACTCGGTCAATTTTCTAAAAGCGAAACTGTCTAAAGTGTGGCTGTATCTTTGCAAATATAATGGCCTAGGCTCCACAAAATTACATATGTCACACTAAGGTGAAATATCCCTTTAATTACATGGATTAATACAATTTTTGCTTTTTTAGTGCATTCTTCACCAACGACACAAGATCTCCAGAGTAAGTCCTGCATGCACGCTCTTTTGAATGAGAAAAGGTATTTATAATTCTTTGATCTTTCTTCACCAGTCTGAAGTGGTAAAGTCCATAATGCCAAGATGAACCATATGCAGTTCATCAAGGGCATATAACAATGTCGCTGGCAGGCACATATGCGACCTTCGCTTTCTCACCCACTTCTGAGGCAAACTTCAGAGCATTTTAACAACATTTTTTAAATTATTTTTATAATTACTGTGGATATGGATTTATGTGCTATCATATTGATGTACCTCCGTTTCTTGATGTTTCTGTATGTTACTTGCACTTTATTCATTACAAAGGTCTTCAAAACATGGCTCCTTTGACTCCAGATGATAACAAAGATTTTAAATCAGTGTTTATCTGACTGTCTGTCAGATGTAATTACTTGGATTTCTAAAAACTTCCTGAAACTTTTGATATGCTTATATATACCCGGAGTGCTATCTATCCATCCAGGTAGTTTCGCTGAGAATAGCTTTGTAGATAGCCGCTGCAACTCCCCTTATAACCCACATCACCGCTATATAACGGACCTCAATGGATCCAAAGATCCAACACAATATGAAAATAGAACTATGACTGTTGGTGACAGGGCAGAAGCTTTGTGAACTACAAATGAGTGGAACGTGTTTCTAGTGACTTGAAACACGCAAAGTCTTAACCAAAGCACGCCGGTATTCTAGGATGCACTTTGTTGACTTAAGCCCCAGAATACTGGCGTGCACTTTGTGTGGTATCAGCAGCTTGCTTACTTTTTTTGAGAGTAGCTTTTAGAAAAAGACACAACAAGGTCTGTGTATATGATTTTCATGAGTAACCATGTCATTATCTGGAAAGAGATGTTGCTGTTGATTTTTTTAGTTTTGAGCGCCACATACTTTGGACCCCTTGAGGTCCATTCTATCAGGGTGATATCACGGTGAGCTGCAGTGGATATCTACAAAACTAGTGAGTTCTCAGCGAAACTACCTGGATGGATAGATAGCACTCCGGGAATGTAGAAACATATCAAAATGTCATTTTTGGGTGAACTACCCCTGTAATGACGATCTGGTGGCCTCAAAATCTCAGAAAGACAAATTGGTGAATAAATTTGGGCTTTTTGTTCTACAAGAAAAACAAAATTGAAGAACTTAGGTACTCCAACCTGCGTTTTATAACACAAATGAATACAGTATTAAAAACAGACCTTTTCTTTCACAGCCTGATTCTGAGATTGATTTATCCACTTATTACAAGCATACATCGTTGTTCTAATATTCTTTTTACTGTTTTTTACCAAAAAGTATAGATTGCAGCCTGTTCAAAATTCAGCCATGCGAATACTAATCAGGACATAAATTAGTCTACTTTGTCCTTGCTACCCTGCATTGGCTAACCATGTCTTCTGGGATTTTACTTGTCTTTAAAGCACTAAATGGTGTATCCCCAAAACTGTGGATGCAAATATGTCCCTAGTATAGCCTACAATCCTCTAGCACTGGTCACTGCAACATTTCAACAGTACAACGTTTTTCTGATTGTATATTGCCTTTCATCACTGTATTTATTTCTGTTTTTACTTTATTTCTTAATTTGATCTATTTTTAAATATAAGTACAATTAAGTACATACACTACCATTCAAATGTTTTAGTGCCACAATTTTCAAGCAATCAGAGAACAAAACTGATAAAAAAAACTGATAAAAAACAAAAAAAAAACAGAAAATGTTTTTTATTTTATTTTAGATTAATAGTAATAACTACTGAGCATAGCCATGCCATTTCTTTCTACAAGGGCAGTCATATGGCTGTAATAGTTCACACCGACATTGCTGTAGAAGTTCCCACAGACCGCACTTCTCTGAACTGCTTCTCCTTGACTTTTCTGTCCAGTTTGTCCCAATCTAGCTTGATATTACTTCGCTTGTTGGAAAATGGAAACAAATTGTTCACCTGTTTACTTCTGACTATTCACTTAAACTGCATAAATCACAGTAAAAACAGAGTACTAAAACACAAGTAAAGTGTACTAAAACACAAGTAAAGTGTACTAAAACCTTTGACCGGTAGTGTATGTGAAGCACTTTGGATGTTAAATCATTGTATGTAAAGTGCTATAAAGTCTTTATTAATGAGACTTTCATGGCCCAATCTAAACATCGCTTTCCATAGCACTGATTGCTTCAAATCCAAATCAAGTTGGAAACACGTTGCACCCATTTGTAGTTCACAAAGCTCCTGTCACCAACAGTTATAGTTCTATTTTCATATTGTGTTAGTTACCCGTTCGCAAGCATGCTTTCATGCCAACTCGTGCAGTGTACTTATTCTACCACAGGGTGGAGTTGGAGCTTTTTTAAAACAAGCCCTGGGTTTGTTCTTTACGTCCCTGAAGGATCCCTGTTTTTAATATTAAGTGATGACTGATTTGTTAAAGTATTCTTCCTGAGGAGCAAAACTCCACAGCTGGAAAACCATGCACTGAAGGTGCTATTTTGTTTCCTGGCACGAGAAAGCTTGAGGAAAAAAGTTATTTTTTCTTTTTTAATCATGAATTATTCATGGAGCCACTGAAACATCCTTCCGTGTTTAATTGCTAAATCTGATTTGAGGTTTTATCTGTTTAGATGAAAGGGAGCAAACGATGGCTTCGGTAGACTATTTCTTGTCACTAATACTGTTAAACCATTTGATTTATCTTACCTTCCAGATGTTGCATTTGTATACTTCAATATGACTTACGAAGACATGCTGTATGCCCGTGAATGCCACGCATTTTTGGCCAGGATGGTTTTAGATTCTAAAAGGCCAAAAGATCCAAGGAACTGCGGTCTGAATATCGCTGGTCTGGTCTATAGTTTATGGGTAAGAGAAAACACTTGTGCTTCAAGTGTTTTAATGAAATGCGGGCAGTATTTTCAGATTTGTGTTTTGAATCTGAATAACTGAAAGACTTTATTCAATAATATTTAGCAAATCCTTTAGGAATTTCCTCAAGTACTTTCATCAAGTAATTTATAAATATTTGATTAAATACAAAACTTTCAGTGTTTGCTTCAAAACAAGGACTTTAATCATATGTATGTTTTAAATAGTGCAGAAAAATGCTGCTCATTGGTTAATGTGTAACATTGCAACTTGGCTTTGCAGTGACTCTTAATGACCGAATATTGAAAAAGAAAATCTGAACTCTAAAGGTCCTAGATATGTTTGTGGTTCTTTACAATTACAAAACACAACTATTTTAAAATAGAACACAGTCAATGGCATGTCAAGTACTGCTTAAAAAGTAGTATTTCTGTTCTCAGATGCTTTCTAAATGCACTTTCCAAACCTATACATTCCTGCATTCAAATACTCTGCAACTGAAAGCACTTTGGTTCAAACACAATTATGAAAAGTGTTTGAATATACATAAATGCATATTTGAGCCAAGTCCAGTTTCAGCAGTTGTCTTTGTGATGGGGAACAGGGGCAGGAAGAGTCTTTATCATCCTTGGTACATTTCTGCTTTCTCACTCTCCAGACTGAGCAGTTTGAACCTGAACACTTTGTGGCAGAACTAATGAAAATCTCTTGTTTTGAAAAACAAAAGCACACCCAGGATCTGTTACTACAGTGGGTGAAGGTATGGTGCTTTTATTTGTTCCTGTTTCCACACTACTGCCCACTGATCCTTCAGATTCTCCAAAACAATATTTAACATAGTCTTTGCCTCTACACTGCTACCTCTGAATGTTTACTTCCCGAGGAGAAGGTTATCCATCAGCTTTCAATATTATACATTGTGCTGTAAAATGTATTTAATTATTGTCTTTGCTGATTTTTTCAGTTCATAGTCACAACTTAACTGTTTCAATGCACTGTGACTACAGGTAGCTAATGATGTTTCTATGTTCTTTGTTTCTAAGACTTCCGAACAAACGTCCTGACTGTATTGTCCCATTGCTGTTTACAGTACACACTGAGATTTGCAAAGCAGTACAGTGACTGCATTGAACTGCTGGGGGAGGACCAGTGTCAGAGAGCCACGCTGTTTCCTGAAGACTGAACCGTGTTTCTCATACTGGTAGGGAAAGGCCCTAAGGTCCAACATAATGTACAGTCTGAAGAAATAATTATTAGCTGTCAAGTCAAAAGAGATTAGAGAAAGGCTTTCATTTTAGATACAAGACTATCCATCTTTATTAAATACTCATGAACGTGTTAAGATTAAGGTATCTCAGGTAAACATTCATGCTCCAGCTACAAAGGATTTTTTTTCTTGCTTTTTTTACATGTTAAGAATAGCACTTCAGTGATTCCCTGCTGTGCTGGTTAATACAAAGATGTTCAAAGTTATCACAAACTTTTTTCCCTATTCTTTAAGAAACTAGAACCACAGAGTATTGCTGTTCCAAACTATTTACAAACAATGTACATTTTTGTCTTTTTTTTTTTTTTTTAACGTTAACAACACAGTGAAATTGAACACTCGGCTCCTTCTCTTCAAAGAGGCCACTGGACACCCAGCGATTGGTCAGTGTGGCGCAAGGCTCAAATGATGGGCTGATGACTGCCTCGGCGAACCAGCAGAGTTATGTTCACAAACCACCTGCTTTAGCTTAAGAGCAGACAGAATTGGATTTTTACAGCCACGAGACTGACATACTGGCATTGCGGACTATTTAACTGTGCAGGCACAGTGTAATACCATCATAGTAAGAGAAGTGACATTTTACCACAGGTCAGTTCAGCAAGGACATAATACAGCCATTGTGTGAAGATAAAAAACCAATGAAAAGCAAGCATCTTTTGAAACTCGGAAGAGTACTTCTGTACCCTCTCTCCAATTTGGAAATACCTTTTCTTTCTAAGGTACATATATTTCTGCTGTTTTAACTGCAGTCTGCTGCAAAGTGGTCAACAGAAAAGGACAGTTTTTAACTGCATTGTAAGGTATTAAAATAATTATTTACAGTTTTCAATATAGTACAGCGTGCTTACTGCACTCATGCGTTTGGCAAAAGATAAATATAAGAATATTTAAATCAATTTTTTTAAAACAATATAAAAAGTTATGCTCGAAAAGTGGCTTTTTTTTTTTAAACAGTGCTTTGTCCCCACTCATTCAGTGTCCATTTGAGATGAGATGTGCTGGCACAATGTCGGAAAATAAATACTTTCTTCTCCCAAGTGGCGTCGCTGTCTTCTTGAGAGCAGCCAGATATTAAACCTGCGAAATGTAACAAGGGCCAAGTTACAGGGAGTTGGAAGAATTCCGGAGGCAAACAAAGGAAAGGCCTCAAATCCACATTTGTACAGATGTGTTTAGGTGAGTGTTTTAGGTGGAAGGAGAATAAAGGATGAAGCTTAAGCAGCAGGGGCCTTGCTTAAAGCAGCTTATCACACACAGGTAGATGAGCTTATGACCTGCTTTCTTTAGGCGGGAGTAGAGAAGCTTCAGTTACTTGCACATTGCGAGAACGTTAAGTGCTGTGCTGGGGACATTTTAAGCGATGTCTTTTCACTGATTAGCAAAGCAGTAGTTTATACGTCTTTTATGTGTGTCCTGTTTCGTTTATGTGGGCTACATTGTGGATTTAGACTCATTTGGACAAAAGCAAATGATTAATCATGACAGACAGATCACACCGAGTTTGAGTAATGTTCGTCTGAACCAGGCATTATCTGGCTGTAGCTGGCAAGCATGATTATAGCCAAGTTCTAGCTAGCACGATCTATACGACAGGTAACATTAGCTTACAGCCTGTCTAGTAGAAACAATGTGAGCTCCACGTCTGTCTTCAAACCAAACCGCTCCCAAACATTTCACCACCTTCTAAAATGAGGACCAATGTTTACTCTAGTTTTCGAGCTAACTTTATCAAATTATCTTTTCTTTTCTTTTTTGCGTGAAATAGTGCTGGTGATGCAGGAGCGGGTCACTTGTCCACCATTGTTTGCATCAAGCTGGCCTTATGTGAAGGCGCAAGGTCAATCTTATTGTTGATTGGTTCGCAACGTGATGGTTTACATCATGAGCTATTTTGTTTTGAAAACAAAAATCTGGGCCAAATCGCTAGTAAAGTAAACTGAACTGAACACCATAAATGTATATTTTGTTTAATTTGTGGCTAGCTTGCTAGCGAGGTGAAGAATGGCTTCCGTGGCAAGTAGTAACACCCAGCCCCCCCCATTGCCTGATACCCATCCATAGACTGCAAGCGCCCACCCCGTTCTAGTCTATAGCAAAGCAAGTACCTGGAACATGCACAGTAGATTGGGGCTATATCTCTGCATTTACTACAGGTAGAGAGTTCACTGAGAGCTCATTTCAATCAGGAGGACAATTACTCTTCGACAAATAAATAAAAATTCCCCTTTAAGACTTTTTTTTTTGCAGTATGAGTGTTGCTGTACCCACAAACGAGGGGGACAGAGAGTTGGGGGTGAAAACACTTGGGGTGAAAGAGCACCGGACTCACTGCAGAGATGTATTGGCTGTTGAAGCGGGGTTTGTCCTCGATGGGCGAGACCATGGCAGAGTAGCAGGGCGGGTGGCAGGGGGAGCTGGGTTCCTCGGACAGGGCCTCCGGGAGGTGGCTTGACGCGCAACCGCTGTCCGAGCCACTTGAGCCGCTGCCTGACATGCAGTGGGAGGATGACTCGGAGCTCTCTGTGGCTGTGGGTGAAAGGGGAGAGGTTCAGAAAACCACTGCGTCGGCACGCCGAAGCCATATATAATTAACTACGATCACGTGCTGGTTTTGCACTCAAAAGACAAGTTATTTAATCTTTTAAGTTAGTTATTAAGAGACACTTAACAGAAGCAAGATGGCTATCATCAGCATCGATGAAAGAGGAATGAGGGGATTCAGAGATGAGAATTGTAAAATCACAGGTACAGGAACTCATAGATTTAAGAACACTGCCAGGCATTTGAAACAATGTGGCTCACTGGCAATCAGCAGAAGGTAGCTACTGTGTAAAGTGAGATCACTGAGGAGTCCACATGGCAGACTGTGAAGTCAAATAAATCGAATAAATGAATATCTCAATTTTTAGGAGTAGCCTGTCAACCCAGGTTAATGGCAGAGATAGTGCTGTTGACAACATGACTGGTTCCTGGTTGTATGGGCTGTCAGGCCCAGGGGTGCTTACTCATGGAGGGTTGGCTGCTGGTCTCGTGCTCCAGCTCGTCCTCCTCGATGCAGGGACTGACAAAGCGCTGCTCCCTGGGCAGAAGGGCCTGGTCACTGTACATGTGCAGGTTGAGAGGCCCCAGCAATGACGAGGACGAGGACAGCGGCCCGCTCACCGGCGTGTTCACATGCTCCCTCTTGAAGGGATTGGAGTGGTCGAACAGAGACACCGCTATCGACGCTCGCGTCCGGGCTCCTAAGGGCCAAAATTAACGTGTCAGTGATCACAAAGTAAGAGGCTAGAGGAAAAGAAATTTTAAAACAAGTGTCAAGGGTCTTTGTTTTCTGCTGGTCCTGGAAATAGGTAATACTACAAAGCACAATGTCGCTGTCACACACTAATGTTCATGGGAAAGTAACTTAACCCCACAATGGGTGGTGCTACTATTTTCTCCCAATCACAAACCAAAATGAACAAATAACTAGAAATAACCGCCTTGCGGTTGTATGCCTCCGCCAACAAGTCAAGTTGCATCATTCTACAGAAACCAATCATTGAACATTAGATAAATAAACTTTGTTTTATCATTGCAAGGACAGTCTTTATTTATTGAACATATATAATTAATATGATTATTAGGCCGTTTTCTCAGCTACAGTGGTAAGCAAAACATTATGATGTCACAGTGAAGTTGACCTTTGAACTTTTGTAAATAAAATGTCATCACTGCATCATTTTATCCTATTAGACATTTGTGTGAAATTTTGTTACAATTAGCGTAGGAATTCTTGAGTTATGGCCAAAAACGTCTTTTGTGAGGTCAAAGTGACTTTGAACTTTGACATTTGACCACCAAAATTTAATCAGTTCATCCTTGAGTCCAAGTAGACATTTGTGTGAAATGTTGTCGTAATTAGCGTTGGAATTCTTGAGTTATGGCCAAAAACGTCTTTTGTGAGGTCACAGTGACCTTGACCTTTGACTATCAAAATCGAATCAGTTCATCCTTGAGTCCAAGTGGACGTTCAGGCCAAATGTGAAGAAATTCCCTCAAGGCGTTCCTGAGATATGGCGTTCCCGAGAATGGGATGGACGGACGGACAACCCGAAAACATAATGCCTCCGGCCATGGCTGTCGCCGGCCCGGAGGCATAAAAACACATAATAGTTCCACCTGTACTGTGGTCCATGAAACCTCACTCCCATCACTAGACAATAATGACAAATACACCATTACCATGAATATTACCTCTTCCTTTCATGATGTAGTCAATGGCCCTGTCATTGATAGCAGCATCACTTGGTTTTATATCAAGGAAAGGTTTGTTCCCCACTCCCATGGATACCATCTCCTGCATTCGAATTTCTGCAAAGCAAACACCAAATATACAGTGACCACCAGAATTATTGGCAAAAACGGCAATGATGAATGTCTTTGTCGTTTATCAGCATGACCTTACACTCAAAATATGAGAAAAATCGAATCTTTTATTTACGTAAAATTATTCAAAAAAAAGAAATGTCACTATTATTGGCAACGCTATAAATAGTTACAAACAAAACCTAATTGAAGTATATTCCCATTCATATTTTACTTTTTAAGCACACCTGAGTCTTTAGGAACTATTATGTGGTCATTCTCAACTTCCTGTTTTCCCTGGAGTATAAATATGAAGTGACACACAGGCCATCCATCCATCAACATGGGGAAGATGAGAGAACACACAAATTAAATGAGACAAAAGGTTGTCGACCTTCATAAATCAGGCAATGGCTATAGAAAAAGCTTAATGTCTGAAACGACCTATTTCCACCATTAGGGCAATAATTAAAGCTGGAGTAGGCAACTTTCTCAACGGTCGCCATGTTGTGAAAACATTTTGAAAGTCAAACCTCCCGTTGGCCCTGCCCAACGATAAAGGGAATACCCACCCCCCGCCACAACGCGTATCAATATTTCTAGTTACGATTGCAGGAGACTGGCATAGCTACACTAAAAATGTCTGAGTCCAGGTAAAACAACTGAATCTTTAACAGTAACCCGATAGCGTTAAAACATTTTCCATTTTGTCACTGAGTTCAGTAGCTAATGAAGTGATTGTTTTAATTTGCAATTGCTAAGTTCACTTG
The DNA here is from genome assembly GCA_022702515.1 of Ilyophis sp. 1 JC-2022. NCBI lineage: Eukaryota > Metazoa > Chordata > Actinopteri > Anguilliformes > Synaphobranchidae > Ilyophis > Ilyophis sp. 1 JC-2022. The sequence goes on along the minus strand of CM040400.1, from coordinate 80,229,318 downwards.
ATTAAAGTTAGCTATCTACCTGATGGTTCACAATAGCTAACGAAAACAAAATATTTTTTATAAAAACAAGTCTACTCTCTATCCCAGACAAACACAATTCGGCACTCTGCTGGACATTTTACAATAGGACCTGAAGGAAAAAATAAAGGAGCTAATCTTTCAGCTAGGCAGTTTTACTCAAACACTACAATTCACAGTATTGGCTAGCTGAATTATATAGCTAGCCAATTTTATAAAGACCCCAGATATATAAACTTATGCCAGGCTCTAGTCCCGTTTGGTGATGCAAGAGCGGGTGAAACTCTCTCAACATTATTTTTCATCTAGCTGTACTGAAACACGCAGGGTCAATCTCAATATGTATTGGTTGACAACGTGAACCGGCCTATCTCTTTGATTGGTCCACATCATGAGCCACTTTGTTTTGAAAACAGAAATTCGGGCCGAATTGCTAATTTTAGAATGCAGAATTTGAGGGTATAAACACAGTGCACAGTGGGGAGGATGGTTCAAGAGGCAAAGATTTCTCCAAGGATCAATCACAGTTGGAGAATTTGGTTATATCCTGGAGTCACCAAGTCTCCAAAAGTACAATTCCATACCACCTCTATGCCAACAAGCTATTTCAAAGGCTTGCCAGAAGAAATCCTCTGCTGTCATCTTACCACAAACATAAGGGCCTGAAGTTTGCAAAATGTTATTGGAATTTAGATTGGAACCGGGTGCTGTGGTCAGATGAGATGAAAAATCTGCTTTTTGGCAATAGCAAGGGTGGGTTTAGCGTAATAAGAAGCATATAGTAGTTATGCAGAAAAGAGCTTTATCCCCACTGTGAAGTATGGTGGTGGATCTGTGATGTTGTGTGGCTGTTTTGCCTCCAAAGGCCCTGAGAACCTTTTTATATACAAGGCATCATGGACTCCATCAAATGCCAGGAGATTTTAGACCAAAAATCTGGTCTCCTTTTTGCTTTGAATCACTCTTCCAGCAGTGATCCAAAGCATAGTTCAAAATCCACACTAAAATGGTTCACAGACCACAGAATCAAGGTTTTATGATGGCCATCCAAGAAATAGATGGCACTAAATCGCACACCATCTGGTTCACTTCACTATTAGAACAACGTCAAACAATATTGATGGAAATATAATTTATTTTCAGTGCTGCTTAATTTGGTTAACATGACTCTTACATTGGTGATGTGTAATAATAGTGAAAACAGTTTTCCATAAAAATCAGCTCTTGCATTATGTAAAAATTTATAATAAACATAATCATTGGTCATTTGTATAGATACAGTGAGGACGGAAAATATTTGGGCAGTGACACAATTTTTGTTGTTTGGCTCTGTACCCCAGAACATTGGATTTTAAATGGAACAGTGACTATGAGGTTAAAGTGCAGACTTTCAGCTTTAATTTGAGGGTTTTTACACCCATATCAGGTGAACAGTGTAGCAATTGTAGCCCTTTTTATACACACCCCCCCCCCCCACTCCCCCCCATTTTAGGAGATGAAAAGTAATTGGACAAATGAATATAAACTTTAAAAAAGTCATCATATTTCATATTTGGTTGCATATCCTTTGCATGCCATGACTTCCTGATGTCTGTGACCCAACAACATCTAAAGACTCTTGATATCTTATTCTGTGGTGCTCTGACAAGCGATACTATAACCTCTCTGCATTTGAATGGAGCTCTATGGGATTTGGGAGAGGGTGGGGTGGGTTAGATTAAGCTGTAAAGTACGCTGGAAGAGTATGGATCACATTAGATTAAGCTGTAAAGTACGCTGGAAGAGTATGGATCACATTGTTGGCTAAATGGCTGTTGGCTCAAACGAGCCTCAAACCATCACTCTGCTGCCAGATATGGATGGATGACTTTAAGGGTTGTTTATCCTGACTCATTTTCCTATTGAACTCTATGGAAAAATTGACGGGGACACGTTATTCCCACGCCTGATGTTGGTTTAGATGGTTAGACATGAGGGTTTTTTTAAAACATGGGATAAATATAACTTCAAATATTTCCATCTAGAACCATATATAATTATAATTATTTTTTTTAATAAAAAAAAGGAGCAAATCTGGGTGAAAGACGGTAAAAGAAGGTCATTGTAAATTGGTCATTGTTTAATTTTAGCAGAATTATTTACCGGTGTAGCAGAGTAAAGACGGCTGTGGTCGGCACTTTTGACCATTCGTATTTCGTCGCCTGCGGTTCTTTTGCATTAAAGACTTGTTTTAAACAATGGTATCAAATGGTATTAAACGACATAATATTCAAATTTTTCTGAGCATATGATAAACAATAAACTGACTTGAATCTTGCACTTTTTGCTCATATGAATTGAGGTTGCCAATAATTCTGGTGGGCACTGTATTTAGAGCTCCTACCAGTCCAAGTGGGATTATGGTAACATTTTTGGATATACCGTAAGTGTACTCGAGTGGCTGACAGCATAGCTGATATTGTATTTGTGGAGTTACAATAATACTAGTCTTGACCATCGCAGTTGAACATCTGAAATGGAAAATTACAATATTATAAAATGAGATTTAGCCAGCTTTATGTTACAGGTCGATGGTTGAGTTGGATTGCTGCCTCCATTTGAAGCCCTACCTGTGCAAGATCATGACTCATTCGAAGTAACCAAGCACTGGTTCATTGGCCACATCCCTAGGCTGACTTATCTCACGTCAGTCTGCTCAGGTTCGCAATATCGTAAGTAAATAATACAGCAAGGTTACGAGCCTGAAAACTGAGGCTATAATAATTGGAATCATGTTTATGTACTTGGAGAATTGAATAACGCGTGGTTGAAACAATGGCAGTGACATGCAATACATGCATGCGCTGCATACAAAGTGCTGCGCTTCACTTCCTGTGTCACCTTTGTTTCTGGTGGCCTGCTGCCACAGGATCCTGGCGATGTCGGAGGTCCAGGCCTGTTTGATTTCAGAGGAGCCCGCCTGAAGTACATATGTCTGATTTTTGGAAGTCCTCCTCCGGAACCAGATCTCGAACCGCAGTCCGCTGTCACCCGAGGTTTCCGTCATCCCCACATCGGCAGTCTGAAGGGAGGGGCGAAATGCTCGCATCGTTTGTGGGGCTTATGGATTTATACACCCCAGTTAGCACAAGTCTTGCAGTAGAATGTCACATTTCCCACTAAAATAGTCGTTTTTACATGCCCACTTTAATTGTCTGCCAAGTGTTTTTTCCATGACAACCAGTCACATAATTTGAGCAGGCCTCACAAGTTGTGTCAGCAACAAAGGAATCATTTGCGAAATGGTTGATTTTTTCAATGCTTGGTTACGTTTTGTATGAACTTCACATTTCAAATTTCCCAATTTTGTGTAAAAATGTTGAGGTCTAGCATATGTACCATATTTCATATAAAATTGGAAATCATTAGTTTAATGTACCATACATTCACACAAATGCATATGTACTAGTAACATCTGTGTTTCAAGCATGAAGACAGGTGACTTATACAGAAGAGTTCCCATCTCTCATAAGAAGGACAATCATGCACTTCAGACGATATTGACTTGATGAAATTGAGGGCTGTGGCATTTAGAAGTTTGCACCTTAAATGAATGCTTATAGATGTAGACGTCGAGCCCTCCCTCGATTCTTTTGGGCTTGCTGAAGAGCACCAGGTCCTCGAACAGGAAAACGTGTCTTTGGCACTTCTTCCTCCCATACCAGATTGTAAACTCATCCTGCCGTACCAACTGCCCCTGTTCCTTCAGATTGACCTGAGAGATGGAGCAGTAGAAAAGTGCTGTATCACTGTACTATATACTATCTTTACAACATAAGTCTTATACTCTGAGTCTTACAATATAAATACAGTAACACAGTTTAGGTACCAACATCAGCTCGGAACAACATATTGTATAGTTGAATGTTTGCAGAAAACAATGTAATGTAATGAGGTTTTCTGATGGAAATACCACATAGCTTATAGAATTCACAGAGCATGTTGAATAATACATCACAGCCTCGGTAAACCTCAATAGGTTCCTTGACACATTAAATCTTGTGAAATACAATAAAAATAAAACATCAGAGAACAAAATTATACAGTAGCTACGTACCAGGAAATAACCCTCAACACAGAATAACCCTCAACACAGAATATGGTGTGACATTGGCAGTGTTGGGGAAGCTACTTTGAAATGGTAGCTTGCCAAGCTACAAGCTACTAAGAAAAAGTAGCTAACTACATTGAAGCTACTTCATCAAATTTGATGAGGGAAATCAACTGATGTCATTTTCTCTTGTTGGTACTTTATAGCACAAAAAGAAAAATGTAGTCCAAGCCTTTTCTTCGTTTTAAATTTGTAAACCATTCTCGGCGCACCTTACTGCACAGTGAAGTAGATAAAGTTTACCTACTGCACTCACCCGCTAAAGTAAATAGTAAATAGCCTAGGTTACTCACGTCGCAGTCGCGGATGGCGTCCATGGCCAGCAGGTCGTTGCCATGGCGCAGCTGGAACTTGACCATCTCGGCCGCGGCCCTCAGGTAGCCCAGCTCCTGCTCCTGCGCCTCGCTCACCTCCTTGATGAGGTCCTTGAGCAGCAGGGCGTACTTGCTCATTCGCTGGATGGGCTTTAGCAGGTAGGAGGCCAGGTCCATCTTATCCTCCAGCTCCATCTGTTTGTTCTGGGTGTGAGGGGAGGGGGCCGGACATGCCATCAAACAACTAAACAGTTTGTCCTTTATTCTGTGAGTGGCCAACCTGATCTGTTCTGTTCTATTTAACTGGATAAACGGCACACAGGCATAGCACTGTAAGTACAATTTTACTGATCCACGAAGAAAGAGCCCGATTAAGTGTTGCTTATTGCACGTCAGCTGCTAATGTTATCTCCACGACCCCACCATATTACCAACATATACCATATAAAGTATTGATGCAATTAAATTAGCCACATAACTGACAAAATCAGACAAGTCAGCTAGTGCAGTTAGCGATGGAGCAGAAGCACAAGACCAAGACAAAGACAAGTGAAAGCAGTGTTAGGGAGAAAGTGAAATGTCTGGAGGTCTTGGCAATGCAGGGAATGATCTTAAAACACGGACTAAAGAAAAATGGTCTTCAGTTCAAATCAGGCCTCATGAACAGGTGGGGATCCTCCCTCCAGAGACGTATAATAATGCAGTTTTGAGTGAGGCTGTGCCAAGATTAATCTTCTCTGCTCCTTTAGTTTACGTTTGAGACTGTGCCTCAGGTCTACCCATTCCATCTCCCTTTTCAAATCCACATTTAAAATGCACCTTTTTTTCCCCTAGCATTTCTAAATGTTTAATGTTTTCTTTTTTGTCTTGTTTTTGTATGTAAATGTATACATTTCATATGTATATATTTTGTACAGCACTTTGGTCAACAGCTGTTGTTTTTAAATGTGCTTTATAAATAAAATGTATACGTTGTCTAAACATTTCTTTACTCAAAACAGGTCTTTTTCATTCAAAGTCATCTCTCAATGCACAAATAAAGTAAAAGGCTGCTTTCACACCTATTTTAAAAGTTGAGCAATTGCTTATCCAACAACATTCATTGGATACTTGTCTGTCATTTTGCAAGAGATACATTTTTAATGGTGCATAAATAATAATGAGCCATTTTAAACTACCCGTTTAACTACCCATGTAAACAGACTGCACCTATTTACTGCCAGGTTTCAGGTCATCATAAAAATATGTGGCAAATTGGGTGGAAATTTCGGATCTTTTTTTTAACTGGACACACCCAGTATTGAGTGCCATTTGCGTAAACTTTTTCTTTTTTAAGTTTATAAGAAAATAAAGCAACAGACCACGATCACAATAGAAAGAAAACACCTTACATGTTTTGACTGACTGTAGCACCCTTACAACAACAGTAAAACGCTAACCACAGGCCACAGTTAGAGCGTGTTGAATACAGGTCATGTGCTTACCCTGAAAAAGGTGTTCCCATGGCTGGCCAGCAGGGCGTCAGACTTTGGCTTGTTCTTGCTGTACAAGGCGTACAGCCCAAACTGGTCTTGCTGTTATTAATGGAATAAAAAGGGATTTTTCTTTTAAAAACGAGGCATTTCTTCAGTATGTTTTACTTGTAAATGAAATGCACAGCAGGAAATGGAAATGATTTTCCATTTGCAGAGTAATTCTTAGTTTTACTTGGAGAGCTTTTTGCTTGATAGCAAAACGTTTTATAATATGTTAATTGTGTGGAATATGCAACGTTTTAAACAAAGTACTTAATGCTAACAATGTGGCTAAAAGTAAACACGTGATTTTTTAGCTTACAGGATGATGATCATTCACGGGTGCTTCTGTTCTGCATGAACGTGAACAGTAGAACCCTTGAACCTCCTGCCCATTTATAAGTTTTAAATTAAGCCTTTAAAACGTGCCAAGTCTCAAATCACCACAAAAAATGAAGAGAAGAAAAAAAGATGCTTAGAAGTTTTTTAACTAATTTGAACTACATGCTTGATTTCCGCTCAGTGACTTACATTTATGAAAGACATTGCCTGGAGAAACGGCTATATGAGATATGAGATATGAGATGAATAGATGTTGCCAATAGCGAAACCACCTAGTGAGTCTGATCTCACAGACAAAAGGTCGCTTGGCCTATTTGAACAGCTGGCTTTTTAATTTTATGAAGATTAATCCAGGTAATGCACCATGCTCAAGGGTAGATATTGCCCAGATGTTAACCCTATAGCCACTGGCTAACATCAGTTGACATCAGGTAACACAAAACACCTTTGCAAGTTTTTACAACATTGCACTGAAGTCGTGTAAAGATGAGGTGAATAACAGCATTGTAACTTTCATTTTGTTTTAACCACCAAACCATAAGGATTGTAAACCATCTTTCGACATTACATGAATGCCAAGGTTACTACGGCCAGTTTGGGCCACGGTGCCTGTGCAAGTTTATTGAAAGCAGGGCGGGGTTGCTCACGTGTCGGAGGAAGCAGTGGCTGACGCGTAGGGGGTGGTTACAGCAGCTCTCCAGCTCCTTCAGGAAGTACTGGCTGTGGAAGTCCACCAGCTTCTCCAGGTTCCCGAAGATGACGCTGCGCTTGCCCCGCAGGTCCTGGGGCAGGTCGGGCCGCTCCATCTCAGGGAAGTAGTAGTTAATGATGTAACGCAGGGAGCGCACGTACTCCCGCTCCGTCGTGACCATCTCGTCCACGATGTGTCGCAGCTTGCTGTGAGAGAAACGGTTCGGGAAGGGGATGAGACGTTGCTGAATCCCACCCTGCAGAGATCTGCTGAAAACTATTATTCTCCTCCTATAGGGCTACTGTATTGCATTCAGGAATACAGTGATGTATTATTATGACGACATGTTGTATGGACAGACCTGGGGGGTGTACTACGAAGAAAGATTAAGGGGTTAGCAAGCTAACTTAAGCTTCAATCCTGTGTTTTCTGTATCACAAAGCCAGCTCTTTTAATTGGGGTATATTGCCATGGCAGCTTACTCTGCCCAGCTAACCTGGGGGATGTACTACGAGCGTGAATTACGATTTGATTAGTTAATCTAGCATTGAATCATCTCGGATAACTACGCGCACTCGCTGTGCTATAAAGGGGAGATGAATCGCACGTCAAAAACAGGATCACACTCCTTATATCGACACAAAGTGAAGTGATGCTGCCCATTGAAATTGACAAAATCAACATTATGTAAATATTACCATTGTGAAACACTCATTTACCTGAGACTGCATAGAAACCCTTCATAGTGTTAACTAGCCCATTCCTTATTAGTGAAATTAGTGAACACACTGATAAGCCTTGAATGCAAAGTTCACTTTCCTGATTGCTCCAGCATACTATGGCTTTGCTGATATTTTCATTTCTATGGCTTTAATTATGTTTCTTATTTTATTTCTTCTTAATAATTTGGCCCTGTTTTAATTTCTTTTTTAATTTTCTTTTTACTACTGTAGCTATTTAGCACCATTGTGTTATCATGTATCCTGTTTGCTTTCATTTTGTTTTCATTCTTGCCCTCAAATCCGAAGTTTGCGTTGAATTTTATTTATGAAAGGTGTTATACAAATACAGGTTATTATATTTTTATCATCGCCAACTGCATATAAAGTGAAGGTGCGAGGAAGCGGAGCCAAAAGTGTCCGTGGCACTGCTTCGCTCCCTTACATTACAGCCATTTAGCAGACTTTAGCACACAGTTTTTAGCATTTTTACAGCTGGATATATACTGACGCAATTCAGGTTAAGTATCTTGCTCAAGGGTACAACGGCAGTGTCCTACCTGGGAGCCAAACCTGCAACCTTTGGGTTACAAGCCCAGTTCCCTAACCCTTATACTACACTGCCGCCACTACATTGAGTTAGCAATGTGCACTCCTATCAATTGCTGGAGGTAAATAATTCCCTCACGACTAAATTGGTAGCGGTCATAAAGATGATCATGGATCTTGTCTGTCTCTAAAAACACGTTCCCTTCAAAATGCTCTTCCGATGGCTCGTTCATCGACAATATCAGCTTCTGTAGATAGAGGGGTTCTGGATGCTCACCCAGTGGATAATAAAGAGCATTTCTGCTGTCCGTGTATCTGTAATTTCACCATGTGGCTTATATAGCCTAGGTTATGTTCATGTTATCCAAACACTGTTGCCCCGGTAACAAGTCTAGCTAAATTGTGAACTCGCTTCATGAAAGTTCTGGATTAGTTATGTCAACAAACTAATCAGGTTAACTGAGTTAACCGCGTACGTGAAACGGGTGTTTCCGGTGGTTAGGTTTGGTCAAGCCAGAAACCTTGGCTTTGTTAAGCTTCCTTCATAGCAGTGGCGGCCGGCCTATAGAGGGCGCTGGGGCGCCGCCCCCCCTCCCCCACATACAAATTTTAAAAAAAGTTTAAAAAAAATTATTATTTTTTATTATTATTTAATTTTTTTAGTAGCTTAAAATTATTATTTTTTATTATTATTTTTTATTATTATTTAATTTTTTAGTAGCTTAAACATGTTATATGTTGGCCTTGCGTTGTCTAAAGTTTAATACATTACATATGCATGTTCCGGGGACTGCGGGGCGCCGGTAACGTTATGGTGAATCAGAGCACTCATTCATTTTCAGGCGAGCCCCCTGATACTGCTGCCTGATTCGCCGCCAAAAAAGGAAGTCCCCGGGCGCAGGCCTGTGCGCCCCGGACTATCCTACCCTTTTCTGATTAGTCCTCATGGTTTATGATATTATTTGATTGGATTTAAGGCATGTTTATCACGCCCAGCCGGCATCTAGCAGGATATCACTGCGAGTGCGCAAGTACTACGGATAGGTTCAGTCGGCTGCTACTCATTCATTCAAGTAGACCTGTCCTAGACCAAGCGAGAGAGATAATTCGAAATGGCTTCTTCAAGTGGAACAGAAAGCAAAGAAAATTCGGTTATTTCTTTGCAAAAAGAACCTTTCTCAAGGCGTTCATTGGGAGAAACGGGTCGGGCTCGGTCACGGCGGCCGAACAACTAGCGAACATTTTACTTTTGAACTACAGTAAAACCTTGACATACGAGTGCACTAACTTACGAGTATTCCGAGCAATTTCTTGTTTCGCCTTACGAGCCTAGACCCGAGTTACGAGCCGAGCAAGCGGAGCATTGCGAATGCGAATGCAAAAAATTGATTTGATATACGAGTAAACCGAGTAACGAGCTCGGTCACGGAACGAATTAAACTTGTATGTCAAGGTATTACTGTACTAATTGGGATGGGTTAGCTTACTGCACATGGTGCTTCAAGTTGTTTTTGGTGAAAATATAGTGTGAAATAAATAAAAATGATACCGAATATTGTGTGTGTCTGTTATCTACCAATAAAACAATGCCTTTTGACGGTCATTTAGGTGCCCAGTGACCACTAAACAGAGAAGCTGTAACCATGGTAACAACAACTGCGTGACAGGGAAACACAATGTCAGCGCTTCAGTGCCTTAACTGCGTCGGGCTCGGGTCGGGTTCGGACATAAAAAGCAGAATTCCTGTCGGGTTCGGACAGAAATATGCGGCCCGATCCGCACTCTAGTTCAGTGATGTCTTACTTGAAAAACTGTCCTCCACTGTTGCCAATCAAACTGTCTTATGCAACTGAGACACACGGTAGCTTGTTTTTTCTGTTTAAAGTCAAAGTCAGATGTATTTTTTTTTTTTTAGAAATGCTAGCGCCCCAACCTATATTTAGATCACCAGCCGCCACTGCTTCATAGTATACCCCGCAGGTAACTCCACAGCATAAATGCACAACCAGCAAGAGAAGATGAATGGATCAGGACAGTGACCATGTTAAAAACATGTCATTTAAGAAATAAATAATTGCTTGTTCAATTCTGACAGCAGACCTCTGAATCACAGTTCATTTGTTTTCACAGACGGAGAAGGAACTGTTCTCCATGTCCATAGCCTGGGTAGCTACTGTGCTCATTTTGCATTAAATAAGAGATTAACCACACAGGCTCCAGCACCCCGCTCTGCTACACACCCACTAAGGCCCATGAACCCATAACCACTGTAAAGCTGGCAGGTTGTTGGACGTTTCTGTAAATATTTAAAATATCCTTCATCACACGACATCACACAGCTGTTTGACTAATCACAGTCATCACCAAAATCACCAAAAATTAAATATTTTCAAAAGCTCCAGAAAGTGAACTATCCCTTTAAAAAGACAACCGCTCTGGCCATTCTAAGCTTGCAGACACAAGGCGTCGTTTTTCATTAGATTTCCTCTGCCGAAGCCTAAATATCTGACAGGAAAAGGAAATATTTTCTATTTCGGTGAGTTCAGAATGAAAGCTGGTTCTTGAAGATACAGCTATGCTCCAGTGTACACTAATTGGCAGTATTTTTTCCCCATAAATCATTTCACTGTACAAGCATCTCTCTGTAAAAGTAACCTTTACAAGAATATCTGCGTTCTCCTCAAAGATTAGGTTTTTTGTACATACCTGCCCATGGCCCTGGTCTCTGGAATTGGGGTGCTGTTCCTGAGGACGTCCGATGGGGCCCAGCCCTGGGAGGGCAGACGGGGGCTGTGGCCACGTTCCGCCACCTCCACACTGCTCACCTCCAGGCCCTTGATGAAGACACCTGTGTGACCTCGCCTGGAAGGCTCGCTCAGGGTACGGTGGCAGGACCCGTACCGGGCAGAGTCCATGGGGACATCGAAGCTCTGGGTCTTCCTCAGCACCCGCCGTCCGGGCTCTGACGCAGGCGACCTGGGCTGGGACTTCGGCTGGACCCAGTGTGGAGGCTCCTCGGTGGAGGTGCTCCGAGTCAGCCGATGGGAGCTCTGAGACGCGTGCGGCGCAATGCGGTCCGGGCCGGAAAAGTTCACGTCGGCGCTTTTGAAGTCGCCGGGCTCCAGAACGCGGGCCGCAGGGATGCCGGGGGGCCTCTCCCTCCCCCAGCCCCCGGAGAACACCCTTCTGCAGGGCGAGGACATGCTGCTGCTGCGCCTGGGGTCGCCGGAGTCCAGGTGGCGCCGCCCAGGTGCTCCACCGCCCCGGTCACCCTCCGCAAGGTCGCCGGACAGCGAGCGGCGAGTCCGCAGCGCCGCCTCCAGCTTCTTCTCAAACATCTGCTTGGTCTCCTGGCACTTGGACCAGGCGAACCTCCACTGCTTCAGCCCCTTCTCGCTCTTCAGTTCCCCCGCCAGCTCCTTCATCTCCTGGAAACGGCCGTCGGGGATCCCCGGGTACTGCCGGCGGTAGCCCTCCAGGCACTTCACGATGGCTTGGCACCTCTCCGGTGTACCGCAGTCCTCCGTGCTGATGCACGCCAGGTGGCGCATGCCCTCCAACGCCCACTCGTACGCCTGTGGTGAGAGACGAGAGATGCCATGGGGTCATCTTTAGCGCCAAAGAAAGGAAACATTCACCGGCGGTGCCAGAGAGCCCATGAAAACGACACTGTGTGGTACAGAACCTGGCAGCCGGGAAAGGCCTCGCCGGTTTACAATGGGACTGTTTCTCCATGCGCGTTAGAGGGCGAACAAGGGCGCCTTTATGGGTGCGCGTTAAGCTAAAGCGTTTTTTTTCACACCGTGGGCTGAGGAGGGCTGCCCGAGTCTTGGGCTCCCCGGGAGGATGACAGCCCTTATCCGAGGAAGACTGGGGAGGCCTGCGAAGGTCAAGCTGAGGGCCTCTCAGGAAAGCTCTCTTTTCAAGTAAACAAGGGAGAAATTTATGGAGGTGCTGGGAGGTCTGAGCACTCAAGAATTCTAGCAGACACGTCACCAGGAGGCGAAGTAATGGATTTAGCACATCAAAACACTGCTCCTTAATGAAGTCAAACAGCAGACCACAGTTTGCCTGGCCATTATGAAGACAGTAATGTAAAGAATGAAGGACATACACAGATTTCCACAAGACGTTTTCTATCAATGTGTACATTTTTCTATGTCATTAGATGTAAATCAAATGAAGAAAGATTCAGAACCAACACAATGACAAACAATGTCAAGACACCACAGTTGTGTGCTACACGTTGGCTAAAATGCTAATGCTAACATCATATCTTTAGAAAACCAGCAACTTGTGTGTGCACCATGTGTGACAAAAAAAAACTTTCATTTTGATCGAAGTCTAGTCATTTGCCATTCTGGCATCAGGTGAGATTAAAATGATCTATCCATGAAAATGATTGTCCAAGGTGACCAAAAACAAAGGCCTCTCTTCCGTGGTCACTCTCTGCCGACACACCACGCTTTCCCCCCTCCCGTAATAGGTGACATTTGCAAGCTCCACACATTGGACCCTGACTCTCTATCCTCACATATGACCTGTGACCTGTGACCTTTTAGGGAGGGCGAGGTGACACTCTGGCCACATACCAGCCTTTCTGATGTTACTGATGTCAAAACATGATGTTACTGATGTCAAAACATGGTCTAGTGGTCACCTCCCACCAACGAAGGGGGCTGCTAACGGGTGACAGTATCTGGAAATGGCAACAAAAAAAAACCTGGAGATTTAAGGTTGAGTGAATCTGAGGTTGTAATTTAAGATTACAGTCCACAGCCAAAAAGTTTGCATGGAGAGAATTTTAATCTATGAGAATATAAATAATATATAATTTTTCTGTTTTGGGATTTAAACCTGATCAATGCATTTTGGAGAGATGGCAGGTTTCTAGCAGTATTACAGTGTGAGAGAAGCCCTGAGTTCTAAGGGAGGGTTCTTAGTCCACAAGTGACCAGAATGCGATCTGAAAACTAAGACAAACAACAATAGCATTGCTGCCTCAATGTAATCCACTGTAATCTGACCGAAAGGAATAATCCTGCATTCCTTTAACAATTTACATCTAGTTCTGAAAAGCATTCCTGTCGGCAGTTTCGGGTTTAGAAAATGAATACCTGAGCCGCAAATTGGAATCAGGGTTCATTACAGATTTAAGAATGACATCATCCCCCCGGAGTCATTAATGTCCTGCAGCTTTGAAGTGGGAATGATTTGTGTTGAAAGGCGTGTTTGATTGGTGAGGGCCCGAGGCAGGTTTTGAAATAAAGGCTCGTAGGAGGCCCGCGTGCACGGCTCAAAAGCACTAGAATGTTGCCTTGCCTTTTCAGTGGGCACAAAAAGGGGCGCTCTTCTTTGAGTGCGCGGGTGGGAATAGGGGAAGGCCGCGGAAAAAGCCAGGGGGGGTGCACGCCTTCACCAGGCCCTTAGCTTTTGTGCACACAGATAAAGTGTAACTTCCAGCTCGGTGGGTCAGGGTTTGCTTTTCCTCAATTTAAGCTTAACCTATTTCATTACTTCAGTCAGCTTCTGATCTCATGTCTGAGTCATTTCAATTATCTATTTTGACCAAGGAGGCAAGTATGTTTTTGCATACTTGAGTCACCTTGATGAGTTTATCAAGCAAAAATGAGAATTAAAAAATATATATTTTAACGTAACGTGTTATGAAACAGTTCAGGTTGATTACATTACAGACCTAGTTCTCAGACCCTGAAGATCCCAGAGATGAGCACAGGCGATCGCTGTGTTTGTGAATAAATAGTCTGGCTCGTAACCTTATGGCACTATGAGCCCGACCTGGTTGACATTCTGAAGGGATGTGCTAATTAACCAAGGGTTACCGGATACTTCTCTGTAAATTCCCTTGTAGAGAAAGAGCAAGCTATTTTGGTTGAGACTGGCTGTAGTGGCACTCTTTTACCCGGCAAGTAGCGTGCAGTGCAGATCCTGAAGCGCACGGCAGCTCTGCAGTCCATAAATGGGAGAGCGGAGATAAAGATGACCTGACTCCAGCACAAAGGGAGACGCAGGGTTGAGTGCTCCGGAAACAAAGGACCACCCGGCAAGAGACAGACCCTTCTAATTAGCAGGCTCGACAGCGGGCCACAAATAAAGCCGCGTGATTTGCAGTTGTTCTGACGGAAACACATTTGGTGGGGGCATGTTGCTCAAATTATGAACACATTTTTAAACAAAATACAGTTATAAACACATCAGTTGATTCATGATTAATCATGGATGCGCATAATCAAATGTAGGTTTATGAATGTACAAAGTTTTTAGTCTGACTGCAAATGTGGTTGAATTTGTAATAGGCACTGTTTTCAGGGGGCTGCTTTTAACGACAAATTTTAACTCCAATAAAAAGTTTTTAAAAAGTGTGTGTGCATGCGTATGTGTACTTATTGTACATGAATGGAACTCTCATACTACAATTTGTGACCAATTTTTTTTTTTTTTTTACTGTGAACATCATTAGTGAAATGAATGAAAAAGGCATAAGATCCACCCTGTGTCAATCAGGTTTTACAGAGTAATGAATGCAGGTGCCTCAGGCTTACATTATAAACTGCAAGAATTCTAAAAGAAAATGTCCATTATATGTTAAACAGCCAATAATTAATTAGGATCTATTCTTTATCTTTTTGCCATCTCAGGTGTGCTCTGCCATTCTTATTGACGTTGTAAATAGGTTTATACAGGTGCTAATGACACAGGCTAAACGTTAGCCACACACTGTTGTTGTGCAAACAGGCTGCCTAACAACAGTGTGTGGCTAACCTTGATTAGCCAAAGTCGATAACCTCATTGTATTTGCAGACAGACCATGACGAAGGCCGGGAAGGGCCTTTCCCCCCAAACTGAGCCTGGTCTTTCTTTTGCTCTACATCTCCCCTTGGCATCCCAAACTCAGATGTGACAGCCTTCTGACTCCAATTTAAATGAGTTTAACTAAATTCCAATTCCTTTTTTGGCGTGTACTGTTGGTCTACATCGTTTCCCACCGATCGTTCAGTAACCCTGGCAGACGTTTCATTTTCCAAACACATTTCCTCCCACTTTATAGGTTTACAAGGGTGCAAAAATATAGAACAGATGTTAAAAGACTTGGGTAATGAAGAAAGCTGTTTCTCATTCATAAAGGTTCAGTGCTTTTACTGCAACTAATGAAGGCTGTGGAAATTGAGACATGATTGTCCAGGTCCTTTCAAATGTCTCACTCTATCCCATTCACAAGCAATTAGCCATCAGTAACCCTAGGTTTACCTTTATTACTTGAACAGGAAATGGTTAAGGGGTTAATTCTTTTCCACTGCCTCAACACTTTTTTTCCACATACAGGGAAAAGTACCAAAATAAAGCTGTGAGAAGTGTACATAACTGTTCATGAAGGTTAACTGTATAAGTTAGCCAGCATTTAAAATGCTAATTGCATATGGGAGCAGTTTTTCAGTTCTCTCATTTTAGCTAGTTAGCTAGCATGTAACTTTAGCTAACATTTGCTCGCGCAAGATAGTAATTTTGTAGATTGCCTATCTAATCTATCTTCAGTAATCTTTCTTACCTTTGCCTGGGTGTCTGCGTTTCAAATCCATTTTCTCTCAAGAGCAATGGGCCATTCTGATATAGGCTCGGTCAGACTCATTAACAACAACAATAACAATGTTTTCTCTTTATTCAGTCTACCTATGTGTATCTGGAATGCCTCAGTGATTGACATATACAATACCAAGGCAGAACACCATAACTTCAGCACGGTAAACAGTAACTTCACTTTGCTGCACGGCAAAACAAAGGCAGAGTGCGGAAACTCCGCTTGAGCGCTCCAAAGCGCAGTGGAACAAAGCCAGAGAGCCGTAAGTGAAGTTACGCCCTTTTGCCTTGACTTCTATTGAGCTTCTTGAAGTTACGGCAAGCATACTATTTTCTCAAAAAGAACAACACAGTGACACAGGATATTTGTCCAAATGATAAAGCAGGTCTTCATTGTTCCGAAAATGTAAACAACTAATTTTCAACCAAAGATGAAGTTGCGCCCCTTTGCCTTTGCACGGCAGAACTTTGCTGCATTTTTACATTCCTTTATTAAGTTAAAATAACACGTGCTTTAACGTACAGATGATATTGAAAGAATTATCTGAAACCAATCAAGGACTATAAATCTAGTTGTCTGACTTACAAATCATATGTCAGAACTGCACATTTTAATGTGAAATGCATACTGCTAAGTCGAAAGGAAAGTTTTGTGAAACGCATAAACCGGCAAAGCTGCATCAAGCACCTTTACAGCCTTGAATTTTCAACATTAAAAAGCGAGCACTTTGAAAGACCTGTGGGAACCCGGTTAATGCATTGCGGTTTTATTTTGCAGAAAGGTTGTCTGGGTGTTGGCATTACATCGTGTGGAAGCGCAGGCCCTTGGACTGTGTGTGGGAGGGGCTGTTATGGGCGCTTTGATTGAGTGGCGCTTGGGAGAGGACTGAAGGCCTGCAGAACGAGTCTTTCACTCAGCATCGCTCATCCATGCGGCCGGGAGCCAATCAGCCGTTACGATGGTGCCCGAGTCCTCGGTATGTCAGTACGGTCCGACATCTTTTCCGCCACACTTACTGATTAAGTGTGGCAGCTGAGAACAAGGGTTGCGCCACAGTTTACCACTATTATTGGGGTTCTTTCTCTGCTTTCCAAAGGCAGGTCTTTGTACGCGGAGAGATCACTATCGAACATGACAAGCTCATTTCCCTTTTGGGACTGCTACCGTAAATTACCTACCCATCTGTCAATCGACCTATCAGTCTATGCACTGTATCGATTTACTGTACTCAAACATACATTTCAAAAGGCACACAAATATTTAAAATATACCTACTCACACATTCCTCACACATTCATTCAAATCAACACATGCTTAAGATATGTGGCTGCTTTAATTTGCAATGGTAAAAGCTTTTCATTCACAATTTAACAGCAGAGTATCTGGAGTGGTTTCTGGAGGGTCTGCCACTTTGTGATTTCTGGAAGATGGCACCCCGTGAACCCTGCAGCCGAACACTGTGAGGGTTAAGGCTGTGTTTGGAAGCGATTGAGAAGCCAGTGACCCTGCACACCTGCATAGCCTCAGTCCACTTATCCAATATGAACTTTAGACAGCATCCAAAAATAAATACAACTAAAGGTGAGAAAACAATACCATAGTTAAATTGAGTAACTGACAACCACCCTGCTTATTGAAACTTTAACAACCTATAAACAGTTTGGCTGTCAGATTACCATGACTATGGTTAGCCCACAGAGACCTCTAGCAAGACACCACACAGTTGTTTTCACAAGTACAGTAGTTACAATTTTTTGCAATGTTTTGGTCAATTACAATTCACATTGTCATTCTGTATGAACTTAAGTGTTTTCACTAAGCAATTTATTTTTGTGAATCAAGTCTCTGTGTTAAAGTACATAGGTTACTCAAATTGACCAAGGAGTTTTTGGCTATCGTCTACCGATATACTGAGTCTTGCCTGCATTTTACTGAACTGCATTTATCTGTTCAGTGCCCTCGAACACCTCGGTATGAAGAGCGCTTTATAAAGAATTACATTTATTGAGCTGATACCCATACCCTAGATTTGGCGGCTCAGGACTAAATCCATTTTAAATCAAAGGGGTTTTAACATTGTGATCATCTGACCATCATTCTGAATGCTTTGCACAGCTGTTTATAGGGACGCTGGGTACCACTCGGTTGAATGTGTGTTCCACACAGTGTGAAATATCCCTTTGCCACTACAGACAGGAACAACTGCACTGCCCAGGGCTCAACATCAAACAGTAAAGGCTTTTAGAGACTTAAACGCAACAGCAGAATCAACAAACGACCGTCATTAAGCCATAAACTCTGTACGCCTCATTAAATCCAGGATGGATTCAAAGTAAACACTGTCTTAAAGACTAGGCTAGTTCCCTCTACATTCCATCGATGAGGGATTTTTCATTTTTCATGCAGCTACATTGTGCATACCACATAGAGTCAATACTACAGTCCCTGGCTCAGCTGCAAAGAGCGGTAATTCCATTCACAACTGACAGCGTGCCGGTGACCCAACATCCAACAGCTCAGGCTATAACTGACCCCCACGCAAAGCATTCAGGCTTCCCCACACAGCACACATCCCAATTTTACACAAACACAAGGACTCTGATTCAGAAAAACTGAAAATAAGTACCGATGCTGCTTTCCAGGCCACCTCTGGGTCTAAAAACCATCACATTCCAGATGACCGCTCACGTATCTTTGCAGAACCACGCGAGACGGCGCGCAATATGAATGAGTGACCGCACGGCAAAAAAAAAAGATGTACCATTATAACTCCTGTAATCCAAAATAAGAAAAAAAATGCAAAGTTGAACACAATCCCGTTGAGATGGAGGGTGTGGGGTCCTACCTGGCTGCGGTCAGTGGCCTCCAGTTCAACGCATGGAGCTGCTGTGGACATCCCGTCTCGGAGCGCAATGAGGCTCTGACACCCGGATCCCCCCTTCTCCCGCTACCCACCCGCCTCCCTCTATTCACAGGCAAATGTTACTCTAAATACCAGATGGGTGAACCCCAGTAACGGGGAGGGAGGGGGATGGGTGTCAGTTGCCACGACTACAAAGCCACTTGAGTGTGGCGAGTGGGGGGGTGGGGGGGGGGGATGGTGGGAGAGACAAAACTTGGCACTGGAGCGCTACCTGGACTGAATCATTCCCCAAGAAGAAAGTCTGCGGCCACTGGGCCGACCGGATTGGGTTCCTACCTCGCAGGACTACAGTTAGGGGTTACATGCTGAGCGGGTTATTGACTTCAGAGGTTCAAAACGGCCAGTTATGAAGCAGCATGTGTGTTTCTGAATATATCAACCTTAATAATCTAATTAAAGGAATTTCAAAGTATTCAAATACTCAAGGGGCTGATTGATGCGCAGGCAGCGTGGGTAGGTAGGGGGTGGTGTACAGAATAATTGTATTTGTTTGCGCATGGATGAGATGCCCTTTGCCATTTCTGCTGTATCATTGTTATTTGACCAGTGGTTTTGTATTCAGATGCTAATTTCCCTCAATATTTAATGGAGGCGTAAGCGTGGCTGATCCCTTGGAGAATAGTGAGGTGTTTTCAGGATTCTGCAGAGATGCTCTGTAGAGATGCTCTGTATCGACGTACGGATCAGGCCACAGCAGCCAGGGCTCATTATACCACAGCTCATATCATGCTGCCTACCTCATGAATTTAATCTTTTAATAAAGCTTTCTGTGAGACTCAACAGTCTTAACGGTGATTTGCTGGAAGACAAACAACCTAAAAAACATTATGATCTTGCAAAAAGATAACTCAGTGCCCTAACAGCTGCTATTTTTAGGGGTCAAAGCACGACAGGGTTTTTTTTTTCACCGGAGTTTGAGTGGCTTGGTATCGGGACTGATCGGGGACTGCGAGCAATCCTTGAAAGGCCATCCGGAAAAAGAGGAGGACGGGGAAGGAGTGAGGCGACGACTGGGGAGATGAGTGGATTCTGTGCCCTGATTGCGTGCACGGCTGTGCCCTGATTGCGTGCACGGCTGTGCCCTGATTGCGTGCACGGCTGTGCCCTGATTGCGTGCACGGCTGTGCCCTGATTGCGTGCACGGCTGTGCCCTGATTGCGTGTATGGCTGTGCCCTGATTGCGTGTATGGCTGTGCGCTGATTGCGTGCATGGCTGTGCCCTGATTGCGTGCATGGCTATGCCCTGATTGCGTGCATGGCTGTGCCCTGATTGCGTGCATGGCTGTGCCCTGATTGCGTGCATGGCTGTGCCCTGATTGCGAGACTGCGTGCATGGAGGAGAGTCCATATGTAACCCACATTAAGTTTTGATAAGCAAATTACTGAGTTACTGCTAGTAAAGTAAAAAGAGTGTGTCTCTTTAAGAAATAAAAAGCCTTTATTCTAATTGCTGCATGTAAATCACAACGATACATTTTTCAGCAATCTGCACTGTTTTACGGCTATCGATAGGAGTTAAAAGAAAGGTCCAGATGTCATGTTTATCTTTTCTTTTAGATTTTGTCTAAGTCTAAGAATGTACAGACTTACGCTCAGTCTGCTGAACGCACATGGTATGTATAGCATACAAGCTACGTACTGTATATGCTTTTAAATCATTAGTGCCATTTTGAGAAATATTAAGAATATAATTATCTCCTGCCTGCATTTGCATGACTGCATTATTATTATTATTATTATTATTATTATTATTCTCAAACTGTTTTGAAATCAGATACAATACAAGCACTGTTTGCGGTAACAACAAAAAAACATTTTAATGTATGTATCAAATGTTTTAGTAAGTGTAAACAAAGTGAAAACCACTGTAATAAAAATGACTTGTCGTAATCGGCATACATGGCAAAACATCATGTACCGTGACTGTTAGTCAGATTTCATGATTTTCCTGGGAAAACACAAAACTTGGCTTTAAGTATTGGGAACACATTCTTTGTAACACTGGTTATTTGTCGAGTTCCCGAGTCTAGCACTAGCCTCTTTAATGCTTGGTCGGCTGTGGCTGTGGTTAAGCGGTTGACACACGGCTGTTCGTTTGGATGTATGCGAGCGGTAAGAGGGGCTCTCCCTCGTGTCATATTCCTTTGTGGACACATCATCCGCGATTGGAGTCATCTCGCTGATTCCCCGACACGCCAGCGGACCATCTGCCGCGGTAAGGAGGTCAGTGACGCCGCACGGGACGGCGAGTGATGTCTGACCTCCACCCCGCCCGCTCAGCCCCTCACCCTGGGGCGTATCGCAGGGAAATCAATGAACGATCGACAAAGCGCCAGCACTTTCTCACAAAGCCATGCTGCCCCTCTCTCCAATCTGTTTCAATTTATTTTTGATGTCTATAGCTTCGGGGTGTTCCATGTAGACATTGAAATAACATGTTCACTGCACAATTTGTGTCACAGGGCTTTGTTCACAGTCCTGAACAAAGGAGAAACACCCTATAGTCCAGAACAGAAACCTATGTTCATGACTCATAATCTCAGTTTAAGCAAATGCGTTTTTACCTCCAATACATAATTGTAATTCTGTAATGGAGAAAATGGTATTTAAAATGTACTGAAGTGACTGTCTACTTACAGCCAATATTCCAAATACTAGTGACTGTGTGTTCAACATACATTTTATGAATGAGCTGCTTCTCCCTCCTTCTATCACTGCCACTATCTACTGTTGTCATACAAATGACTGTAAATGCCTGCAGGAGCATAGTCACATGGTCACATGGTTGCTAAGCATTGTGCATGAACTGCAGTATTCCAAATTTGACCTGGGCTGCACTCTCATAAATGTCAAATACAAAACGGCTTGGTCTGGCCTCCACCCCACCTGCGCGCACACACACATACAAACCTCTCCATAAAGCATTTTATATACAAGCTGCACAGACCACACACAGCGCAAGAAAAGCAGCGGTCCATTGAGATATGGATGGTTAAGAGGGGTTTCAGGTTTCGTTGTGTGCTCTCACTTCCAGGTTATTAGTCTGACTCTGAATGTGGTCTGCGGAACAAAGAGAACACTTGAATGGATGCTAAAGAAGATGAGTTTAGATAAGAGAGAGCAGACTAAAGAAAAACTGTACTTGGCAAGCGATACTTAAACATCTGTTGAAACTGTGAGTTATATTAATAATTTGGTTACATATACTGAGAACACGGTTGCGTTTACGAAGTCTTTTTTTTTTTTTTGCAATCCAGCTTAAAATTTTTTTCCTGCCATTGTTTACCTGAGTGGTCTATGCCCAGTTCAGCTAAATGCATGTAAATCTTTTGGTAGACCTTTTCGTTTAGGGTTGTCACTCGTTAATACGGAATCTTCCTGTATGGGGAATAAAATGCCATTCCTTATTGAATCAACATGGGATGTTCCGTATTTTCCTACTACACAAAGTTCCATACACACACTCTTTAACAATAGTGAGAATAATATAATCATGAATGAAATCAAACTAGTTTCACATGAAATGAATCAGTAAAGCTCTCCTTGCAGTGCGTGTCAGATGCACAAATGTGTTGTCATGTCAACTGTTTAAAACCTGCATCTCGTTGTTGGTCTGTTTTGTTTGATTTTGTTTCTCCATTTTCCTTTGTTTGAAGACTGCTTGCTATCTTGCTGCTGCTAAACGTTTTTTTTGTTGCTGGTATTTTAAAAACAGTACTTGTGGTCTGCTTGGCGATTCTCGCAAATATTGCGTTTGACCAATCAGCGATGTTCAGTACTACAAGCTGCACCCCAATAGTTCCAAACTTTTGTACTGGAAAAAGTTTCTGCGGTGGAAAAGGGGTTATGGACACCATATGACAGGATCTGCAGACACAGCTAATTTGCAGTTGGGGTGGCTTTACCACATGACAATTGAGAATGGAAATATAATTATGCTAATTTATAAATCTGACACTTATTAACCTCCCTGACAGCTGTCATAGACGTCAACACACAAAACTAACTGCCTGGCAGGAAGACATGATCACCGTGTAAAGCAGTTTCTGTGAAAAACTACACTACATAAAACTAATTGGGTGGATGAAGGAAATCGTTCAGCTGAGCAAATGGTACAGAGGAGGACCCGGCAGTACTTTACGATACCGTTTCTCGGAGGGTGCAAGTCGGAAATCGATTCTGACATCTCCATATTAAAATATACATGGTTTGGGCCGCGGTTCTGGGCTAATCTGAGATTGAACCGCCTATACCCGCTGTAAGAGAGCGGGCCGGCACCCTGCTCGAACTACAGCCATATGAAACTCGTTACCGACAGTAGTTGAATGATCTCACTGGCAAACACAGTAGCGTCTTTATGCGATGGGTTTTCTCTCCTGAAACAATGCCAGCCCTGCACTATACATGTTAATCCATCATTTTCTGGTACAGATTTAAGCTGACAGTGGGAAGCACTGTTGCAGGAACCACTCCATACCAGTCTACATACCGCCCAATACAAAACAGAGCAACAATCCGTTTCAAAATACATGCACGTGAATTTACAAATGGTAAATCACGAAAGGAAGAAAAATTGGATGAAAACATCAGTACCAAGTGACAGTTTCAGGAAGCGGAAATCTCCTGTTCTTCCCTTGTGTGACGACTACCACCTTCCCATGAATCTCAGCATTCAGGTCATTAATTCAGCACTGTGGCCAGAGCCCATTCAAGACAATGGCAGCATAGATTATCAGCATAATCCAATCAGAGACCGCTCATTGTTATGGGTTTATAGTGAAGTCAGTAACGTCAGCTGCACAAAAACTCTAAATTCCTTAATTTTAAAATCCTTAAATAGCGTCCATGTTAAATTAAACCACACTTTTTGACTTGCCCGGCAATCACTGAAATCGCCGTAAGTTGAATTACTGCATATTAAACGAGATTCATTACCCAGCGCCCACAGGAAGTAGCTCTGCACCTTTATCTGCACTGCAAAGTCCCAATTATACACGAGCAACAACACCTTCATAAAACTCATTTGCACATTTCTACGCACTAATTATGATCATGATGGTTTAGCCAGCCTCAAGGGGAATTAAACTAGAGCTGTCACTATTATCGGCTTAACTCAAGCAGTTAATTACAAAAGCTTGGTGTTCATTTTTATTTAATAGTAATTAATCACAGATGTTACTTGTTGAGTACATTTCCACAGCTAATTTCAGCCCCACAGCTGTAAATCGAGTATTCAGTTCCACCTATTTGCATATTTAAACGCTGTTTGTCAATCCACTGCAACAAAAGAGATGCTGAATATGTAGAGGGTAGGATACAGGTTGGATTAAATACATTTTATGTATTTTTAAAAATCTTCTTATCAAATTAATAATTTCAATTGACACGTTCACGAAACAAATACGTGATATTGTTTTAATGGCTTTTCCTCTGAACATGTACATTCAGTTTTAGTTTCCAGCCATTTTGTGTATACGTGGTTTACAGCGACTTTTAAAGGAGGAAGTGACTAATCCTTTTAGTCCCCTTTTAGTATTTTTTCCAAATCAAGACCAGGCTGTTGCCTTGCAGCCAAATCCTCATATTCACTAATAGACATGTACTCTTGGACGTATGCACAGTCCACTGACCTATTTCCCTCTCCTGCAGCTACCACATTATTGCTCATTTAGTTTGTAATTTCTATCAATATAATAATCAGAAATAATTTCACAGCCATGAAATTATTCTCAAAGAGCCACCACGATAATGCTTTTCCCAGTTAACACTAGAATTTTTTTTATAGCCATAATTATTCAGTGCCACTGTGCAATTATCACTCTACATCTCACAGTGCTAATTGTGTCTGGCATGTGGTTTACGCCCTCGTATGTTCTTCCAAAGCAATGCAGTGGCAAACAATGTCTTGTTAGCATTACATGATGCCATTTCTTACTTTTTAAACACATTTTGGATCTGATAAAACCAGACAGAAGTAGCACTTCACTGTTCTTACCTTGTCAAAGAACTCGTAGAGTTTGACAGTCTTGTCGATCTTGTCCTTTGTGTCCTCCACTCTCTGGGAGAAGTCACGGAGGTGCACCCAAAAAGAGCGCACCTTCACCTCGTACACCTGCAGCTGGGCTGAAGACACATCCTCCCACCTCTCCAACCTCTTCAATAGGGC